>JAKUCA010000031.1:0-39572 GCA_030567025.1 Geotrichum europaeum
CAAGTCAAAAATATGCCGCTAGACAACAACAAACAAGGAATGACGTATTCAGATGGGGGGGGGGGGGTTTTCAAACTAAGAAAGGTCGTGTCAACGAAGGAGAAGATGCGAAATGCCGATCTATATTTTTTTAATCTGGCCGAATTAGGTAATTATTTATAAGGCATAGGTTTTAAGTCGTTAATTTCGGTCAACTGGCTCGAGCATGGTCATGTGAATCAGTGCTGACTAAATAGTTACTCAGATGTCAATGGATTGCTGAGTCATGACAGTTGAAGGCTAAGCTTTTTCAACTCACCTGGCCAAGACTTTTTATCAATGACGCTTCTTTATGTGAAGACCTAAAAAATAAATAAAAAAATGACAAAAATGAAAAAAAAAAATAAAATAAAATAAAAAAATTAAAAAAATTAAAAAAATTAAAAAATAAAAAAATAAAAAAAATAAAAAAATAAAAAAACCATTTTTCTTCTTGAATTATTAAATATTCTTTTTTAATTACCTTCTTTCATCTTTCCTTTTCAATCATTTTCCGCCATTCGCAGTTTGCATTTTACTTTCACAACCGCCCGTTATTAACTCTTCTTTGTCGCTACCAACCAGCATTAATCATATTCTAGCGAGCGATCCTCGTCTCTTTTGCCTTTTACTCGACCACGTTCTTCTTCTAGAACACAAACAAGAATCATCAACCCAGGTATCTCCCTTTTTTTTCTCTTCACCTTACTACGTCTCCATGAACCCCAGCAGTAGTTTTCTGGAGATACAAACCCACAACCAAACACACCGCTTCCTATTCTTATGAATCCGCGCACTATTCAACCATGTCTGCCCTCTAGCCCCTGTCTTTCTGCCTCGTTTTTCTCGCCAGCATCGACCTCGGCACCCGCACTCGCCGCGCCCCAGCCTACTCAGGTTTTTGTTGATGGTGACCACTACGTTTATCCCTCGGCGTCCCCGTTAATAAAACCATCCCTTAAATTTTCGACACCATTACTTGCATACCCTACAACCTTTTTCACAATTCCATATTCAGCCAGCGCTTCTGTCACTACGCTTGTTCCAACTGCATCTGCTGGCGACTTCAACGACAATTTCGCCAATACGCTTCACCCTCGTCAAGAGATTTGGTGTGCTAAAAGTTGACATGCCAATAAGAGAGATCAAGCCATCGCAGACCTCACGGATGGAGTCATCGTCTTCCAATCTGGTACAGAAAAAAGAAACCACAACAGATACTGGCGTAAAAATGTTAGATCAGTAGCAAAAACAATATTTTAGTTTACGTACCTTGCTGTTTGGTCAGTTTAGTAGACGGCAATGCCTGTAAAGTCTCTGTGATACATCTGGTGGCTGAAGTAGTTAGCATAAAGCAGTAATAGGATCTCATGGTTGTTGTATACCTTTAGCTCTAATAGTACCGTCATCTTCTATCAGGTAGTCGCCTAGAAGCTGAACGAGCTCAACCAGTTTTGCTTTATCATCCTCTATCACTGAAAAGATCCGTTAGCGATATA
This sequence comes from Geotrichum europaeum, assembly GCA_030567025.1. Classification (NCBI taxonomy): domain Eukaryota; kingdom Fungi; phylum Ascomycota; class Dipodascomycetes; order Dipodascales; family Dipodascaceae; genus Geotrichum; species Geotrichum europaeum. The sequence continues at coordinate 1,518 of JAKUCA010000031.1, forward strand.
GCTTTCATCTCTAGTAAATTTGGCGCTGAACATACATTTGGCAAACTTGATTGAGTATTGCTTAGACTCAGCCAAGTCGTCTGCCACCATAAAGTAGTTGATCTGAGATCTATCCATGGCTAGTTTTTTTCTTTTTTTTTTCTTTGAAATTTCCAGTACTTTCGTCGATATAAAACTATCTCGGAGTTATTTGAAAGCAAAGTCAGGAACTTTTGACTTGAACTTTTCGGGCTGAAAAAAGAAAAAGTTTCAGGGTAAGGGGAATTATTAAATCTATACCAACTTTAAGGCTCTCAAACCTTTAGATAAAATACAACTCTTTCTGGAGTTTTAACTCATTTTGTTCACATTTTCTGGTTATATATTTTAATCTCTAAACTACCAGCATAATGCCCAATGCTTCTTCTGGTGATCCGTTATCACGGGCGCAATGGATGGGGTATCCAAAGGTTGAAGGATCAACTGAAACCATTCAAATGATCTTGTTGACTATTTGCGTCGCCGGTTTGCAATTCACATGGATATGTACCTAACTCGTTTCTCAACTTACCTTGATTCACAAAATGAAGAAAAACTAATAGGAAATTGTTAGTGCTTTTTACGGAGTTGAAATGTCATATGTGAACGTCTACCTTCTGTCATTAGGAATGTCAAAATCCCTACTTTCGTTTGTTTGGATTGCCGGTCCTCTTTCGGGCCTTACCATGCAGCCCATAATTGGCGTCCTCGCCGACTCCTCAACATCAAAATACGGTCGAAGGAGACCTATAATGCTGGTTGGCTCAGTAATTGTTTCTTTAGGACTTTGCATTATGGCATGGGCTAAAGAGATTACAGCTATTTTCAATTTTGAGGAACAAAAAGTAAGGTTGAATTACAACATTTATTCAGGGCTTGTTTCTTACTGACAGTGTCTATAGGCGACCACAGTCACTATTGTAATTGCAGTGATGTCAATTTTTGTGACTGATTTTGCTGTGAATTCAGGTAATTTACATTCTCTTAAATAAGGATTGTTTCAATTCTAACATTTTGGATAGTGCAGGCATGTTGCCGAGCGCTAATCATAGACACTCTTCCGCCGGCGAAACAGCAGCTGGGAAATGCGTGGGCCGGCCGAATGATCGCAGGTGGCCATTTGATTGGATACTTCTTGTGAGTTAGCCTTCGCGACCTTTGCTAAGAATATACCTGACTAACATTGTTCTTAGAGGCTTTTTAGATTTGGTAGACATTTTTGGGGGCTGGCTAGGAGACACTCAACTTAAATCACTTTGTGTGATATCCTCAGTTTCGCTGCTTGCCACAGTAGGAATTACGACCGCAGCCGTCTCTGAAAGAATTCAATTAGCGAGATACGGTGAAAAGAAAAAAAGCATCTTGGTACAGGTTTACAACGTTTTCCTGGCACTTTACCGAGCTGTTCGGACGTTGCCCCGCAGAGTTACCTTGATTTTTTGCATCCAACTATGCTCATGGTACGGCTGGTTTCTTTTTTTGTTTTACTCTTCTACATGGGTCGGTGAGGTATACAGCAAATATTCTGTCATTGCAGTTGAAGAGACCAAAAATTCAGACCAAAAATCAGACACCGTCGGTGATATTGCGCGATTAGGCTCGCTGTCATTAACTGTTTTTTCAATAGTTTCACTTGTGTTTTCTTTACTTCTTCCGGAGATTTTGCAACGACTCAACAGTATTTCAACCGAAGACGTGGGAAACTTTCAGGTAACTAGCAGCTTTTCAAGAAACCCAATTACAAGAAAGCTCCGCCAGGGTATTAGACTTTTGGTAAGGCCGTTCCAAAAGTTCATTCTTAAACTTTCAACTGGTGACTTCTTTATTGGTAAGGTCGACCTCATTCTCTTCTGGCTATTATCGCAGATTATCTACGCTATGGCTTCCTTCTCAATGCTGTATGTCAGATCAGTTGAGCAGGCTACTGTGATAGTTGGTATCTTTGGAGTTTGTTGGTCGATAACTACCTGGGCTCCCTTTTCTCTCCTAGCTGAAGAAATTTTGTTAATTGGCCAAAAACAGAGTAGTAACTTAAGCAACAGGACCAGCATCCTTCATCCCAAAAAGTACGAAGATAGTGACCGGTCAAGTCTTCACACAAGAGGGAGTCGTGCACAGGATATTGAAATGATTTCCATGTTTAATGAACGAAGAGGTTCAACAGATTCAGGGGCACCGTCAATCAACAGCGTCCGGCATAAGCGAAGTTCCAGCATAGAAACTATTGAGCTCCACATTGCCCAGCCGGAATTTGATGAAAAGGATCAGCTCAGCCCCAAACGAAAGAAACAGTATCCCAACCTTGGAACAGATTCTAGGCCTGCCAGTAGAAGTGGGTCAGACAGACTCATCCACTACAGTAGCAACAACCTTAATCATCACAGTATCTACAATCACAATCGGCGTGCATCTCTGACAGAGGATGATTTTTATTCAGATGGAACTGATATTATCTCCACTACGGGTGAATACTCAGGCGTCTATCTGGGTCTACACAATGTTGCAATCACTGTTCCTCAGCTTGTGTCAACGTTTGTATCATTCCTTGTGTTTTCAATGTTTGAAACGCCTGGCCATAACATCGATAATGCCACTACCGAAGATCTCACCGAAAACACAAACGGTGACGGTGGCTTTGCCATTGCTGCGACAATGCAGCTGGGAGGGATTGCTGCACTCATCAGTCTCTACTTTTTGGTCAAACTCAGACAAGAGTCTTGAAAAGGATTATTTTTTTTTTGCTTTCAGCTCACACAGTATTCATGATTAATTTAATTTTTTTCTTGTCTCTCTTTAATTATTGATTAGGCTTTTTTTATTTTTTTATTTTTTGCATTACTTTGATTTATTTCAAGCCAAACCCTTGACTTTCTTCGACCGCCATTGTCAACTTTTCAATAAACTTTTGCTTTGTTTTGTACTCGTACAAACACAGCTCATTAAAGCATGTATGCGAAACTGGAAGTCTGTCGCTGTCGCCGCCCAACCGCGTGATTGTAAACAGCATTGTCGAGATACCCGTTGCGGGGATGCGGTCGGATCCCGTTACAAACATGAGCAAGCGGCGCTGCTTTTTAGGTTCTAGCGCGGCAAAATGCCGCCAAAACCAGCGGATCACAAGGGCATTGTCAACGTCAACATGGTAGTAATTCCAGTACTTGTAACGAGTGACGGCGCGAAGAGCAGCGACATTAATGGGTTCGGTGCTGCCGCGGAGAAGATTTTCAATTTCACATGGCTGGAAAAGGGTAATTGCATTGTGCTCAAACACTGTGTAAAATCCAGATTTCAAAGCCTGAAATGCCAAATCTATCTCAGTTTCAAGATAATATTCAATGACTTTATTGACATAGGCCCGCCGATTAGCTTTTGTGACAGGAGTGTTGAGACCATTTGGTGTCAATTCCACATCAACAGGGATCTCACTGTCGTTAGTTTTAGTGACAGAAAATGATAGCCCAAATACATCTTCAAAGTTGTTATCTTTGTATTCAAGTAGTTTTTTCAAAGAGGCCCCAACGGTTGGTCTAAGCATGGTAAAGTCTTTGAGATTGTACTTTTTCTCAAGAAGGCGCTTGAACAGCACTGGTGGGAAGCTAATATCCAAAATAGTGGAATTGTAAAGTGCTAGTCCCAGCACAATTCCCGTCAGTCTGTAAAACTTGGCCGGCTTCTGTGTAGACGTGTTGAACCAGCAGTACTTGGATTCTTCATCTTCGACAAAAAGTCCCTTGGCGGAATCAAATAGTTCCCTCACAAGTAGTAAAAACCATTCCTTGCGTAGCCCTCCCACGTCAATCCCGGCTTCACCAGCAAACTGAACTTTGATACCCTTTTCTAGTTCGGTTTCATGCGATGCAAGGAAATCAAAAGAATCTTGCAAAATGTGTGATCGCCTAACAACAATATACAGGTACGGACGGGAAACAGTTTTATTTTTTATTGCGACAGAAAACGCTTCGTGGGCTTTGAGCTTCATTAGTCGGTGTGCATCATACTCAAAAACCTGGGTCTTTTGGCCTATTGAAAGTAGAAAAGGATATTGGCAAAATGTAAAAGTATTATTAAGAACTGGGTTTTCATTGTCTAACTGAATAGTTGGTGAAGAAAAAGAAAATTCTTGTTGAAGTGAAGAAAGTGCTCCTGTTTTTGTAATCTGAATAAGTTCTGTGGAAGTGTTAGGAACCCCGGTTGCTTCCCACACGTTAAAGTCGGCTTTAATATCGATGTAGTCGACCATAGTATTGTAAAACACAGAAACTGAAATTTTTTCAGTAATTATATTTGCATTGAAAAAAAGCGCTTGTAGTCGTGCAAAAGCTACGAGCTTCCAGTCATTTCCGTAGGATGCAATTTCTACTTTTGCACGCAAGGATTTGGGGGTTGAACCAACTAATGCTGAAGCAGAAGCAGAGTCGGATGATGCGGTGTTTGCAGATTCGGTCAAAAATAGTGAGCTGGCAAAAGACGTATCAGAATTTGAGGCTACTAGAGGGAAAAGTCTTACCTTCTTATATAATCCCTGGCGTCGCGAGGACAAGTTAAACGGCTTGAGTAGCTGCTCAAAGCATTTTTTGTAGCGTCGTTTTTTAATAGGGTCACGATAGTACTCAACGAGCCGATACGAAATCAAAGCATTAATCAACTCCACTTTATAATGAAACTGGGCAACGGGGTATCGCGAGATCCAATTCAACAAGTAGTGTCGGCAAATCTGGGGAGAATGGGCTAGAATAGAAACTGTTCGTTCCAATATCTGGCATGCTAGAGATTCGATAGACTCGTCCTGAACTGCATTAGTAGATTCATTATAAACAAAGGCCGATCTAAGCACCGGATTTTCAAAAATTATCAGAAGAAAATAAATGTCTTGGGGTGCTTTGATAATAATTTTGGGCCGTTTGAGAAGTGAAAGCGTGGATTGCAAAATAAGTTTTGTGGGCTGTAGGGTGTTTAGGGAGGCAATAATAGTGTAGAAGATGGCTAGTGCGTCAAAGTCAAGGTTGGGTTTGGAAAACGAGAGTTCGGTTAAACCAAGCGCGAACGATTTGTTTAGTGATACAGCACTAGTAAAGGCTGTCTTAATTAATTTCTCTAAAGTTGGATAGGATAATATCTCCACGCATTCTGATTCATCTTCTTTTATTGCTTGGCTGACCTTTTCCAAGTCAATTTGTTCACTGTCGACTGAATCTGGCAGTAAGAAATCTTGGATCATGTCGCATACAGAACCTGTTGTAACAAAAGTTAACATCACCAAAACTATAACCTAACGTTAAATTAAAAGAAAAATCAAAAAAATACATTTAAAAGTGGGCAAATTGTTTGGAATACTGGCTTCTGTATTGCAGCACATACACTGTCGAACGGTCTATTCTGGTCAGTAAAGTCACACGAAAGAAAAATCTTAAGGAAGTATCGCCTCCAAAATATTTACATTGGTTGCTGTCTGGAAATTGCCATTAGAAATTGTTACTTCTGTAGCAGACAATAATAATCTTATATCACTGCAAATTGGCTCTTTTGTGATGTTAGGAGCATTGTTGAAGTTTGTCTGCGGCTGAGATAAATGCTGTGGCTTCGGTTCTGATGGAAACACGCTCCAAGGCGACATATTATAAGATAGCTTGTATAAAAGTGGCATTGACAAAAAAAAAAGTTCCATGAGTGTATCTTGTATCTTGTTTTATATTTTATTTTTGCATTATGTATTCATGATATTATGATTCGCTTTTGTTTGATAGATATTCTAGAAAGTGCTATAAGTCAAACCCACTGTTTGTATCACAAAGCCCACGAAATTTAAAAAGAGTTGAGACTTAAAAATTGCAGCTTAGAAAACTCAATAATAGCTGTAGCCACGAATCTCAGACGGTTTAATTTCTGTCAAGAAGTGAAACCCTCGCTATATGAGACCTCCACTTTGACATTTTTTTTTTTCTTTCTAAAAATTAAGCGGGCACCGTAAAGTGGAAAGGCTTACTTACCATGTATATTAACTATAGTTTTGCCCCGACTTAAATCGGCCTGGCACAAATTACACTCTGGATTGTGCCATAATAGGTCTTGGATCACATCTGACTTGAAAATCCATATATCTTGATATACTTTTTTAGTATGACTGTCAATTTTTTTCTTAATATCTATACATATATATCTAAATGGTTATATGACCACTGCAGAAGTAGCATCAACCACAGCCAAGACTGTGCCACCAAGTAGCGCATTATTCGAAACCGCTAAAGAGAAAGACCAATCTCGAAAATTGAGACGAGTAGCACAGCATGGAAAATTTTCTATTGTCGCTACTGCTTTTTGTATTAAGGTTGGCTCCGAGAGACTCCAGGGCGCGACTTGAATTGTAGATTGTAGTGGCATCCTTTTTAACTTGAAAAAAAAAAAAAACTTGTCAGTCCTGGGCACCACTCAATAGACCTGAGTACCAAAACTACCTAGCCTTTTTCTCATTTGTATAATCAAGGCCTGTCGACTTTTGACTTATATGCGTGTCTATATTAGTTAACGCTACCGATCAGCTCTGGAAATGTCTTGTCTACGGTGCGCTAGAGTCCTCACATTAAAATAACAGCGGCGTATCCGGGGCCATCCATAATCTACTACCAAACAACGCCAGGTTGCAATTCAATGCCCACCATATCTCCCGCACAATCAATCAAAGAAAAGTGTATTTTTATGTAGGCCAGGTTCTTCCTCCTCCCGGCATTTTATTTCGCCTTTTTGCTCTCAGCGCTGCCACCATTGCCGTTAAGGGTCTCCACAACCCAAGCATCAAACTTTTCATAAACAATGAGTCCATTGCGACCAAACCACTGCGTAAAGCTTGCCTGGGCTGCATTTGACGAGGTCTTGTTATTACCTTGCACCGTTTCAATGCGGATTTTGTACGTTGGGGTGTACTTGTCCGGCACCTCGGTGTAGACTTTGATCGTGGTACCAGCAGCATTGACACCTGTGTAAACAACCCCACGCTCAACAAAGCGTACCCAGTAAAAATAAGCGCCAGAAAGTAGAGTGTAAATGACAAGGCAGACAGCGGTGATATTGTAGGCGGCTGAAAACCCATAGTGCTTGTCGTAAAGCGCCACAAAGGCGGCAACTAGCACTGACGCGTAACCAAGTGCCAGTCGCACGTTGGTCTGGGCGTGAGATACCGTGTAGCCCTGTTTTTGGAAGACCTGTGATCAATCAAAAAAGAAAAAGAAGTATCAGGTTAGTTTATTGTCCTTCTAATACAGTTGGATTGTCAAATGAAATACAAATTAAAATATGCTACTTACAAGAGCAAGTTGATCGTCCGAGGTGTTTTTCAAATCACTGATGGATCTGTAGAGAAGCAGTCAGTATTTCGGTTTCATTAGCCACAATCGAGTCACCAGGTACCAAGGAATCTGTTTCCTCCAGGGCGTCGTTACCTCGAAAAATGACAAGCAAATAAAAAAACACCAATTTTCAATAGGCTATTAAGGATACTTACGCCAAGTTAATTGGCTTGTCTTGTGTGCCACTCATCTCAACCTATTTTATTACTAATTGTTGTTGTTTAGGGTGCGGTATCCGAAAGATCAAAGACTATGAAGAAAAAAAAAGGGAAATGTTGATGAGGAAGGATCTAAGTTTCAAAGGAGGTTTCTGCTGCCATAATGATTCTTTTCCCTATTCTGTTGTGCATTGAAAATCAAAAAAATCAAAAAAATCAGTGTGTAAAAGTAATTTTAACACGTTCGCTATTAATGGGACATGTGACCAATGAATGCTAAAAGTTTTAAATCTTAAGATTTAAAACTTGGGATCTAATATGAGGGTTTGAAAAAAAATAAAATAAAAAACTGCTACTAAAAATACCTACAACATGGTAATAGAATATAAATCCCAGAGCCACTAATATATATATAGTACAGCGAGGATGAAAATGAAAATCTAATTACAAGAAAATACAACCATGTCGGCTTGGCCTTACAAAAAACCAGAAGAAAAAAAAGGCTTATTAACCTTTATAAAGGTTCTTTTGAAGCTCTTTGTGTTCTTATCGTTCTAAAAGCAGACAGGGCATTTGACTGGGCGTGCATAATATAACTTATTTGGAGTTCAAAATGTCAAGGATCTTGGACTGGCCACCTTCGAGGCGCTCGACAACGCTCAGCAGCTTCTCAAACTTTGACTCGAGACTTTCCAGCTTCTTGGTCAGGCTTGCAACGGTTGTCGCGTCGGCGCTGTTACTAGAAACAGGAGACGAAGACGTAGATTTGGGAGTAGGCGAAGCTCCCTTTGAGACAGAGATAGGCGTAGCAGAAGGGGAAGGCTTCTTCTTGACAACGGTAATCTCTTCAAAGTCATCCTCCTCAACGGGTTTAGACTCAACCTCAGCGACCTTGGGAGGCAGCTCCTTCTTGGACTCAGCGGCCGGCTTAGGAGTTTCCTTCTTCTCAACTGGCTTCACAGGTTCTGAAGGTGGGGGCGAAGGTCTCTTGGTAGGGACGGGCTCCGCATCCCACGAGCTTTCCTCCTTCTCAAGTGCCCTGGGAATGGCCGCATCCTCGGCATTTTTGGCCTTGTCGAGCAGACTGTTGACTTCGTTTGAGGTTACCAACACATCGTCCAACTTGTTAGACTTGGGTTTCTCAGGCTCAGGTGTCACAACCTTCTTCTCGACAGTCTTCTTGGGAGTCGAGGGTGCGGAAACGGCAACGGGCGCAGGAGTAGGTTTGGGAACGGCAATTGTTGAGGTGGGTTTTTGGCCATTGAAAACTACCTCGAGGTTGATGACCTTGGGAGGAGAGTTCTTTCCAGACACCCACTCTTCAGCCGTCAGTGAAGGCTCGCCGGCGTATGCAGGGGGATAGATGTCATCTTGGAAAGTTTCCGCACGTCTAGGAACGATGAATGAAATGGGCTCGATTGTGGAGTCGTTAACAGACTTGAAAAAGCGGACAACCTCATGCTCATGCATGTTGACCGCACGCTTGGGCAAGAACGCCATGCCACGCTGAGGGTCGGAAGACATGTACTCAGACAAGGGGAAAAAGTCGTCGTTCTCAAACTCAAAGTAGCGGACGTTACCGTCACCCTTGCCGGAAAGATACAGACAGTTGGTGCTGTCATCGTAGAAAGGGAAGCAAGAGCCTGAGGAGCCGTCAAGATAGGTGAAGCCACCAATGGGACCGGCCGCAATGTCGTTGGTGTTCCAGAGCGCGTACTGGCGATCAGAAAGCTTGCTGAAACCGGTAGTAACGATACGATCCTTGTCGCCCAACCAGGCAACCTTAGATGCCTTGGCGCCAGTGTGACCAGGGCCCTCCTGAATGACCTTCTCAGCGCGAACGTCCCAGATTCTAATGATCTTGTCGCGAGAAACAGTAGCAAGGAGAGAACCATCATGGTTAAATGCAAAACTGGTAATTAAATCCTTGTGGGGCAGAGTGTAAAGGTTTTCACCAGTTTCGATGTTCCAAATCTTAACGGTATAATCGTTTGAGGAACTGGCGAGGATATCGGAAGCGACGGGGTGAAAAAGAATGTGGCCGACTTTTCTAGAGTGGCCAGAGAGTTTCTTAATAGGAGTAATATCCTTAATTTCCTCGGGGTCCTCAAAGTGCAGGGTGTAGTCGTCGGCAATTCTCCAAATGGCAATGGTGCCGTCGTCAGAACTAGAGGCAAGGACCTGATCGTCAAAAGGGTTCCTAAATTTAAAAGTCAGCCAATTTTCGAGAGGAGAAAAGATAGCTATAGTTGAAGACCTACCAGTCAGTGTCTAAAACGGTAGCGGTGTGGCCTTTGAAAAGAGGAATCAAATCGGGGAGCTTTCCTCTCTCCTCGAGGGGAATAACGGCAAAGGTACCGCCGCCGGAAGCATTCCAGTTAACAGAAAGATATTTGGGGTTGGCCTGGGGTAATTGTTAGTAGTCAAGATAGCGGCATTGAGTAATTGTTTTGACGTACTTTAATCAAGTTAGAATCCCACGCATTTTTACTAGGCGGATGACATGTTAACAGGGTCGAAATAGGACACGCGAGCAGAAGGATTGCTTACCTGATACGAACGTTGTCATAAAACAGTTCCCTTTTAGTGGATTGGCCATAGATATGGCGAAACTTGGAAGCACGAACAAAACGGCCGCTGTTAACAATATTGTTAGCAGTTGAGGAAAAAAATAATGAAAAAAGAAAATCGTGGAGGGATAGGATGGGGCACAGTGATGAGCTGGCTTCATACCTCATGGTAGTGTCCTAGTGGTGAGAAAGAGGCGATAGCAATTGAAATAAATACCAAAGATTCCGTCCAGTCAATCAAAGAAAGGGTCAGGAATAAGAAGGTGGCGTGTGTGAAACAGCTAGTGAAACAGGAGGGAAGGAAGAAAGAAGAAGAAGAAAAAGAAGGGAGAGAAGAAAGGAAATTTAAAAGATTGTTATGTCTGGGCTTGTTCTATCAGAGATTTATGTGTGTGTTGTTGTTTCTTCGATGGCAGTTGGAATTTCTGTCGCCGAATGTAGTTAGAGCAGATGTATGCCAAAATCGATTAGGAAATCTCGTTCTTACCGTCTTGGGACAAGTGCTAATTGCTTAGTGGTAAATTATATAATTGTTACATTGTTAATTATTTTTGTTAGTATTATAATATTATGTGAAACGGCTAGTGCCATAAGCCATTGGAGATAAGTGAAATACCTTGCACTTTCAAAAATTGACTAGGTTTAAAGCGTAAAGCGTAAAAAATTAAGCAAAAACCCTCTTTCTGCACGTGCCAGGTTGCTGGGCTGCCAGGCTGTGATAGCGCGATAGACTTTCCATGACTTTGTTCACAGCTTTTCCTATAACTTGTATAACATGAATGTTCTGTGATTTGGGTTTTTGAGCCAAATGGCGCACTAGGGCTTTTTTTTTTTTTTTTTTTGAAATAACACACATCTGGACTTATATCTATCGGATTTTTCATTTTTTTATCCTTTTTTTTTCCCACAAAATGACGGAGATTCAATTGTATAAAGCCATAGAAGCATACCATTCACGGGAAAGGACGAAATCCTTGCGAAAAATCGATAAGGAATTTGGAATACCTTCTCGACCCTTCACTGCCAACTCCAAGAAGCACGGCCCAAATCAGAAGCCTATGAGGACCATCAGGCACTCACCAAATAGCAACAATTGTTAGAGGGGCATTTGATTTTTTCTAACAGAAAGAAAAAGCCCCTTGACCCGCATGGAGAGAAGAAAACTGGCGACAAAACAAAGAGACATCTTACTCTCATTAAACGACGACTATAAGCCGCTATTCAACATTTAACTCTCATCAGACGATAACCCTAAGCCGTTATCCAACAGATGGCTTGTAGGGTTCTTATCTCGACGCAAGTACCTAGATTCGCAACAGGGAACGCATATAGAGACATTAAGGGCCCCAGATAATGGTGACCGGTTGATTTTAAAAATTTTTTGACTTATATTTTCGCCGTCTCGATGAATATAGCATCCAACCATGTGATATTTGGAATCTAGATGGAATTGTATTCAAAATTGACAAATCAGCAAATAATATTCAACTATTAGACTCTTATGATGTTATTCATGATGATTCTGATGATGATTCTGATAATGATTCTCATAATTCTTCTGAGCTAGTGACGGCGTTGGAAATAGTGTCAAGAACTGACGAAATTAAACCCCCGTATTAATCTATAAGGAGGCTGATCAGACGACTAGCTGGTTTCCTGGTGTTTATACTAAAAAAATGTGATAGCGCAACATCATCTACTACAGAGTTACAAACGAGAGTATATTCAATCAATGGATTTTAAAACAATTTCATTCATCTAAAAAAACAAATGGTCACTTCTATTATTGACTGGACGTCTATCATACATATCTGACCATGTTGTTCTCAATTTGAAGGGAAAAAAAGGTACTTATTTTATCTTTTTCTTCGAAGATGACCAACATGTTTCAAACTTTTGACAGACCATGTTTTAGTGGAACTAAAATTCAGTCTACCCGGCAGATTTCTGACTATATTGGTTCTGAACTCCACCACGGCACACTTTTTGGAGGCCTATATGAAGATTAGAGAGAAGGCCTATACTTCTGATAATATTTTATACGGCTGGGGCAAATGTGGACCAACAAAAAAATAGTTCAGAGTTTGAATTGGGCGTGTGCAAAGGAGAAAGAAATCATGATGTTAAAATGCCCGATGATCCTGTACCAGAAAACTTAGGGATTAGGGCAAAACAGCATGAAAATCTTACTGGCACAATTAGAAACTGGAGAACAAGAAATAAATATCTTGAAAAGGGAGGATCACAAGCATTGTTGAAAGAAATTGCTGATTTAAGGGAAGAGGAGAGTAGGTTGAGGTGCCCGCTTAAGAATATAAACAGGATACTGGCCGAGGATAAAACGGGAACAATCATTTTCTTAATTTAAAGTGACCTGTTTAAAGTGGAACTTTATGAATTAAGAGAAGAGAATTCCAGAAAGCGGCCCCGGTTGTCATGACTAAATAATAAGCTTATCCTGTCTCCCATCCAAAGCTCATGTCCAAATAGCGCCCTCTAGCTTAGCAGACGATTCTTGATCCAACTATTAATTCAAAATAAGAGTGAAATATGCCATCTATGTCTAATTTTATGTCTTTTTTTTTATGAATTTACCTCTTTTTTTTTTTTTTTTTCAATATAGCTTTCTACGGTAATACAGCGTTTTGTTTGTTCTTTTTTTTAGAACCTCATTTTATGCTTAAATCTGGATTTGAACAATAAACCGATATTCTGTCTGTCATTGATCTGGATCATTGTAATAAGTTTTTCGTAAGACTTTTGGAGTAGGTCTACCATCTGGGGAAGTAATGTTGTTAGTGCTGTTGTCGTCAAATCTTCCGCATGGATACCCTCGTACATATATTGAAACAATACAGTAGCTTCATGCCCTAATCATGAAAAAAAAAAAATAAGGTCCAAATATCACGTCTGGTACTCATTCTGCTTCTGTTTCTTTATAAACAGTTGCTCATAATGCAGAAGTTCCTTTAGAAGGCATTGATTCCCATAAGCCTGCTGTATTCACTCATATAGAGTTCCCTCAAGTTCTGGCAAGCTTTCTGCACGGTACTTTTTTTTGCCATGAAATCTTTTGCAGCATCCAGCCAGTCATATTATGCAGAAATGAGATAATAAGCAAAGTAATATTTTGTTTAAACTTCTCTTCAAACCAATTCGGTAGCTAAATCGTCAGGCAAATAAAGCTTCAGTTTATGTTGGGTACGAATGGCTGATCGCTGAGGGTTTGTAAAGGCAGTTCGTTTGGCCATGATAATCAGAATTTGCAGCAGGGGGTGAATGTTGTCAACCAAAAGTTTTCACTTTTATCATTCAATATAAGGAATTTTGTATGAGAGGAGAAAAAGTTATTCCTTGATGCGAGTAGCGAAATTTTGTGGAATTTTGTATGAAAATCTAATTTGAGCACGGTTTTAAGTTCCTCAATGCAAGGGATTTCCTATACATAGATTCCATATAAAGAGGTTTTAGTGTATTATTTTTGTCATAGAAAAAATGGGACATCATCATCTCTTGTCAATCCCACCGGTGTAACTTGAAAAGCTTGAAACATTTCATGTTTTGGATATAAGCATTCTTATGCGCAAATAATCAAACGCCGGGATGACGGTTTTTTTCTTTTTTTGTTTTGAGTGGTGGGCCGTGAACAAAACCAGTCTGGCTGGTCCGAATTCTCCGATTTCTCCGCTGATGACAGCTGTTTTGCTTTATTAGGCTTACGGTGTTCACCTGGTAAAAGTCACCAGGTTTTGTTCTGCTTCAGTCTGGCAGAGAGACTAAAAGTATTATTTCCAGAAGTGCTGCTTCATGCCACCACTATTTTTTTTTTTCCATTGATGGATTCTGTCGTTTAGATCACCAGTGCCATTCTGCAAGCGCTGCCGGATTGCTTTAGTGCTGGACGCTCACTGGGTCGCAATTAAATAACCAGCAGCACAGGGGCAGCAAAGGCAGCAGCATAAAAAGAAGAATAAAAATAATAATAATAATAATAATAAACCTGCAATTGCACGGTCGGCCCATTCTTCAACCTTTAGGATGACCACTACCCGATATGTACTATGGTCTAGGCTGACAATGGCGCTACAGAATTATCATGAGATCAAAAAAAAAAAACCAGTATTCTGGTCTGCAATGATAAATCATTGCCACTACAAGCACCACATTTCTGGATACCAGCGTATAGCCCATAAATAAAATATTGGGTCTAGGGGTGGTCTGGATACATGCCTGTGCAAGTGGCCATTTAGCCAGAAAATAAACTGGTACATAAGAGAAATAAAAAATAATCAAATATTAAAACAGAAGAAAAAGAAAGGAGAAATATACAATAATACAAGAAAAAGACAAATTAGCAAACAGGCAAAAGGCAAAAACAAAATAAAAAAAAAAACAGAAAATATATATGTATATAAAAATATAATCAAACAGAACAGGTTTGCAGCGGTGGCATCGACTGGGTAAAGCACGACACATGAATCATGAGAGCGGAGGCTCATATATGCTAGGAGTGGATGGGGATGAGAGTAAGGGTGGTAGTGGTGTTGTATGCAGGAGTCAGCCCTAGTCCCTGAAGCAGTTTGACTGCCGCAATCATCGCATTGATGACCGCGCCGTCTTGGGTGGGTGGCTCACGTCGTGACAGTACGCCACACAAACGCGCTGGTATTGCTCTCCCGGCGACTGAAACTTGACAAGAATGGTGCCGCCGCAGTTATAGAGATCCGGGTCGGTGTATTCGATCTCGCCGTTTGGACCCTTCTTCTTTTGGCGCCAAGGCAGCGCGGTGCTTTGCGAGCACAAGTATTTGTGGGTCTCGCCAGACTTGAACACACGCGTTGAGCGGTGATTATACGAGTAATTGTCAACGGTGCGTACTTGTTTAATCAACATGTTGGCGAGCGCACTCCGACCCTCGGGTGTTAGGAAACGAGCACTGCTGATGGGCTCTTGGGTCTGCTTGTCGCCGACAAAATTAAGATCAAGGTAAAAGTGTACGCACACAAGGGGCGCATTTCGCACGCGGCGTGAGTGAATACACTCGGATAGCGTGCTCTTGAGCTGCTCATAGGACGCCACGCGGTAAATCTCCTGGACTGCCTCGGACTTGGCATCCTCACCCTTGCGCCGGTAGTTGCGGCAATGCTTGCAATTATTGTTGAAAAAGCCCGTTGTACTGGCAAATTCGACCGCCGGCTTGAGAAGTGCACATTTTTTGCAGTAAAGAAAGTGCGGTTCTGAAGTCGACGTGTTTTCAAACGCCTGGAAGAGAGAGTTGTTGACGTCGGTGGCGCTGGTGGGTGAGACAGCGGACGGTGAGCAAGCAGGCGCGGCGTTGGAGGGTGCGGCTGGGATGTTGATGTGCGAAACGCTGGAGCGCGCCCGGCGATGGCGGCCGGAGGAGCTACTACTGCTGGCCGCGGAACTATTAGCTGGTACACTTGGATTACTAATGCTGTTACTATGAACGCGACCGGGTTGGATCAATTGTGGGTTGTATTGCTGATGCATTTGCTGCCAGCCAAGCTGCTGCTGCTGAAAGTCCAGCGCGGCCGGATCGAGGTGCGGAGTTGCAGTGGTGTATGAGTGCAGCGGAAGATGATAGTGGTTGGGATCAAAATGCGCGCCGAACTGAACAGCCTGATGGGCGGCGAGATCGTCTTGGAGAAGCATTGAATGGTGCTGCTGCTGCTTCCAGAGATGGGAGTTGTCGGCGGCAGCGGCAGAGGAGGAGCTGGAGATGGTGTAGCCGTGGGCGGCGGGCATCTGGGGGTTGAGAAGGTGATTGTACTGGTACTGATTGGACAATAAGTGATGATCAGACATGGCTATTAGATGGTATTTTTTGTGAGAGAGGTAGACAAGGAAGGAAGGAATAATAGATGAGAAAGGATATATTATTTCTGGACTGGGGGTGAGAACCAATTGTATTTATATTTGAAATAATTAAAATCAGGGAAGGAGATTTCGCGGTAACGCAGTGCTATATTATTTTATTATTATGATTAACGGTACCCGCTAAATATGGAAGATGGGCCAGTGTCCGATGAAGAGAGCTGCTATGGTGATGATATGATGTGAGTTTTTTTAAATTATTTTTTATTACAGGCATTCTAGATTTGGTTTTTTTCAACGGGACAGGATTGTCCAAAACCAGGTAACAACACATGAAAAGAGACATTTAAGAATGGGCCTGAGCAGCAGCAGGAGCGCAGATGAAATGGAGAGACAATTATGAAGATGACTATGATGCATATGAGTTACAGTAACGGTGACCGAATGCTGTTCTTAAAGTCAAGAACAATGTTGCAGACACAAGTATATGGTAAATAAGAATGTGAAAAAAAAAAAAAAAAAAACTGAAATTTTTGACAGTTTTTTCATATAAAACTCAACCAATTTGATGAGAAAAAGAAATGAAAAATTGATCCCTTTTTTTTCTCTCTCTCTCTTTTTCTGTTTATTCTTTCTTTTCTGTCCTCTCTCGTGGGCCAGGTTTGTCGCTGTTTGCAGAAACGGCAGCACTATCGGCAGGAGCTGCAGAAGCAGCAGCAGGTCGCGCAACGGTTTTCGGTCGCCGTTTGAAGGAGTAGCCCACGGGACTAGAAACCAGGCGAATTGCTAAACAAGAACAAGAACAAATAAAAGAAAATCTATGGATAAAAAAGGCTTTTTTTTTCAAATATCAGTTTTATAACAGAAAACCAATACATACGTTAATATTTTGCGAGCACAAGTTGGTAACGTTGTATGTTGTTTAAATTTGATTCCCTGAACTTGTGTTAAGTTTACCAGAATGATCACTTCTATCTTTTTGTTTTGTATCGTTTTTCTCTCACTTTATTTCTTTCATTCCTTCTTTTCTTCTGCTTCTTTTTTTTTGTATTATTAGGAGAGGTTTTTTTTTTTTAATTGTTGTTCTTTCTGATATTCTTGTTTTTCATCTCCTTTTTTTTCTTTCTGATGGTTCTTTTCCTCTTGCTTGTTTGCGGGATACTCAAGTGGATACCATTGCAAGTTGTTGAAAAATAAAAAAGAAATGTTGCTTTCTCAGGTACCAAAACCGGTTGTCAGCATCATCACCAAAAATAAACCAAATAAAATTATCATTGGTCTACTCTCCCTTTTTCATGTTTTTTTTTTTTAATCCTTGTCATCTTTATCATTCAGGGTGCTAGTCCTATTAGTTTTTTTTTTTTTTTTGACTCTTTTCCAGATTTTAATGATTACAATAGTTAAACAATAATTGAAAAATTACTATCAATATAATTATTTTTTGATTGAAAAAAAAAAAACATATTGTGAGCTTGAAATTCAATATGCAGACAGTAACTACATCCTTAGTTATTTCCTCTTTTCTCATCTTTGTTGTAGTCTGTGCATGTCTGCATTTATCTTTCTCACATAGCCGTTGGGCAATGATGTAAGCCTGGCTCCAGCTAGTCCTACTATTCTGGCCATGTCTTATGGGCCACGAACCCCCCGGGAGGGTCCAGGCCATCGTCATCAGTGGCCACCAACCCCCAAACTGTATTTATGGAGATTGATTGTCCGGCCAAAAAAAAAAAAAGGCCGATGCCACCTTCTTTCAATGCCACTAAGAACTACTACCATCATCACCAGACATGATAAAAGGCTTTTGAAAAATCTCTTGCTACCATTAACCAGCTAAGATTAGTGTCACATACAACTTGATTGTTTGGGCTCTTCAGCGGGAACTAAAGCATGGCGCTCTTTACTACTGTTTATTTTTTTTCAATGAACTGCTACGACTTCAATAGATACTACCTCTCCGTTCAAGTTCCAACTTTAAGAGATCTAGTCATACAGCGCTATAATCTTTTTTCATACAGTCCTGGAAACCTCTCTTCCCCCTCGTCCGTACCCAACACGCTCGCGCGCCACCTTCCCATCTGCAATATGACACGCGAGCGCGGCACGCGAGTACGACACACGAATGCAACACGCGAGGGCAGCGCCTAGCCCCAACCCTGACCAATTCTTCTCCCCAACTACACAGATATGTGCAACGATCACGAGGTCCTTTTATTATTATCTACGACCTACGGACAAGAAAGGTCCCTTCATCTAGTTTTTTTATGTTTTTTTTTTTCAGTTCTATAGTCCTAAATCTGTGAGTTTTTTTTTTTTTTTTTGGACATCTACTACTACTGCTGCTGTTTCTGCTATTAACCAGTAATCTTTTGTTAACCGTAGAAAATTGAAAACGGACTGTGATTTCCTTGGGTTCTGAATCTGGGCTCCGTGATTTGGTGTCTAAAACATGCCGTTTGCTTCGAAATACCTTGTGCAAATTTCGAGCAGCCCAAAGAGTCAGCCCATTGATACTTGTGAACAAGCATAATAAGAAATACTAACTATACAACGCCCCAACTTGTACCGCCGCTAGTCATAAATAGGAACTAGACTAACTATTATAAACATTGAAAAGACATGTATAACAGGTAAATACCTTGTATCAACAAGGTGCTAACCTTTGAAAAATTGATCCTGAAAAACTCCGCCGATTTCGAGCATCTTGAAATTTGTAATAACAGACAATTTTCAATAGTTTGTCTTGGTCTTGATGTTGTCGTTGATCTAGTTTTTTTTAACTCAAAGAAAGTGGAATGTTTTGCACATAAGAGTTGTTTTGCTGTGCTGTTCGACTGGCTGTGGGCGCACATAGCCTCCATAAAAAACACCGCCATAATGGCAACATGTAACAGTCTGTTTCAGCAACACGCTGGCAACCAACCATAATATTTATCATTACCACTGACCCTTGACAAGCTAAAACCTGTCCAGCCACTAGCAGCTAAGTACTTGTAAGCTTCTTGTACTACGCATTACAACGGTGTCGTATGTATGGCAAACAGAAGATATTATGAGCCGAGCTGCAGTGAAATTAAGCTGCTTTGATGATTATCCAAGATTCCAAAGTCTAACCCTCGCTTCTCTCTTTCTCGTAGCGTATATAAACAACCCTAATACTAGATGCCTAGCCAATAGTTTTGGCATAATTTTGGGTGTTTGTCTGCACGTGCAATTTAACGGCTCGCATTGATCCAGCCGCCTGTAATTATATCTTTGTGTCAAAATGACGTGAGCATGTAGCTATTTTTTTTTTTTTGACAGCCTGGCAACGGCAGTCCTGAACCCTTATAGTGTATTGATTTTGGGTCTTGTCAAAACCAGCAGAGGCACGGCAGAAGGAGCAGCAGCTAAAACCACTTTCTGCGAGGGGACCACTACCACCGCGAGCGAGACCGTCGCCGCAAGCGGTGGCCATGAAAAACCTCAAGGGGAAAATTCATAAAAAGAGAGAAGGGATAAAATGGTCACTTACCTATCGTGGCGGCCCAACAACCACAACAACAGCAACAAGTAGCAGTATAGTAGTATCAGTGGCTACCTAAGCTCAATTCAATTGCTTGGCTGCCGTTGGTGTTTTCATAAAATCCTAGCTTCGCCAGATTGACAGCTTAATTGACTAGACATCCTTAGAGCCACACATCCGCAGACTAAGTGGCGATAAGCGTTCAGCAACCGGCCAGACAGCAGCCGCGATTAAAATGAAGTTTTTAAGACAAATAAAAAGTTCCGTATACCGCAGTCATGTAGACACACAATCTAATGGCTAAGATCTCCCGTCTCATCTTAGCCATTTGGACTTTGCAAAACATAGTTTCTAAAAGTGGCATTTAACTGCTGGTGGTATAACTGGCTTGTACCAAGTATTGTCTGATGTCTTTAAATAAAAGTAAAAAAAAAAAAAAAAATAGGATCCCTGACTGTGGTCAATGATGCTATCTATACAAACGTAAAAGAAAAAAGAAAAAAAGGGTCAGTTTATTCATTGATACAGAATTACTATACATGAAAATGGGGTGCGGAGCATGAACGAAAAAATTACAGTAATAATAAAAATAGAAAAAAGAAAAACCATGGACTAAAAAAAAACCGTTATCCTTCAAAATTTCTACTCTCAGGCTAAAAAAAAAAAAAAAAAAAAAGTGGTCTGTAGACCTCCACCGGACTCAGGTCATCAAATAATTTTGTTTCTCTCAGTTTTTTCCAGATTGCCAGCAGGCCTCTACCAATTAAAACGCATGCCTCCAATCAGGCCCCTCCTAGCGTATCTCTATAGACAGAAAAACTGTAGTGTCAACGGTGAAAATTCCATAGCATATGATATCCGGAAAAATCTGGATCTCGCCATGACAAGCTGCCTTACTTTTTGTTTTTGATATCACCATCTTGCAGCTAAAATTTTGTAGCTTGTAGATGCACAGTAGTGCTGTGGTAATGCTGTAAGCCTGCATTATAGCTCATCGCCGTCGCTAAATCTGTGTCAATGGCCGAGTTGTTGATATCCATTGGTCATTGTGGTTTGTCTATGTCTAACTCCATACGCATGCGGTCAGCAAGGTTTCAACGGTCGCCTCTCTGTCTGGTTGGGGAGAAAAAGACGCTAGTACAGCCAATTAGCATCCTCTTCTGTTAATATACCGATTGGCTAGTTTTTATTAGGTATTTGCGGTCTTCATTATTGTTACTTTTATTATTTACTATCAGCGTGGTGTTTTTTTTTCAGCTACTTCAATGACCAAGGTCGTGCAAATCAAAAAAAAAAAAAAAAAAATAAGCCCATTTTAATATGTGTGAAAGCGTTCAAATTGAGCCAAATTAAAACTGGTTTTGGATGTGTTGTTGTTGCTAACCGTCGCGGATGGAGGGGCAAAGAGAGACAGGCTGATCGTGAAGCAAGTTATCAAATAATAATCAGCTGCATTAAACCAATGTTGGTATCGCTGCGACTTGGTATCATTTCGTCGGCTTCTCGTGACTCGACCTTAAATCATTTGGTTCATCTCATTGCGAGACCTCGTGAACTATGGAGAAGAGGAAGCATGAGGAGGTTTGTAAAAAAAAAAATTACTTGGACTGTCAAAGATTATTTTGTTGGCTAATAACCTGGTATATGTTTATACTGTATATGGTGTGTTTGCAGACAAGGGTCAACAATTTGCTTATCTGTCAAATTTAAAGCTCAGAAAAATAGTCACAGTCTGTCAAGCCAGCAGGAATATTTGAGGATCTAGACCCATCTAAAAATTTTTAAATTAATATCAGTGGCCATATCTTGGTGCTGTTTGGTTCTTGATTTTTTTGTATTTTTGTGGGCTCATAAATGTTTTCTGAGTTTTCAGAATGTTTGCACTGAGTTTCCTCCCCTTTTCCCTCATATTTTTTTTTTTCATTGTAATTGGCCTTTCCCCTATTTCCCTCCTTCTCTTCCTTCCATTACAAAAAAAGAGGGAAAGCCCCTCATTGCCTGTGTTTAGATCCAAGATTTTTTTAGGATCTGCCCGCGGCGGTTCACTTGCATCTTCTTGTTCTACCATTGCGAGGGTATCAACTTTTTGGCTAAACCACCATAAAATGATTTAAACTAGTAATGACCCCCCAAACTCAACACAAACTTGTGACCCATACTACCATACCTCCAAAAACTAATAAAGTAACAAAAAGGCTTAACCACTAGCAACTAAACTGCTATAAATTCTAAGCTATTGGAAACCACGGATAAAAAATAAAAAAATTGATACATTAAAAAGTTTTCACACGACTAAGTGCCAGAAGGATATTGTTCTCGGATTTAGTTCTTCCAGAGTGGCCATTTTGAGCTAGTGGTAGGGCCCTCAAGCTTTTTTCAACACCAGGACAATAGAGTCAAGTCGGCTAGCTGTCACTGGTTTACTATAGCCCAGGTTCATATTTTTTTTCTTCCTTTTTTTTGAATTAAACACTACTATATCTCATCACACATCACTATTGATACATCATAATAGTAATAGGAGATCACTACAGGCTTTTAGTATAGTTAAGGCTTGCTACGTTTATGTATACTTTGCGCTTGTAATGAAACTTTTTCGCCGTTACTCGTTGTGCTAGCTTCAGTCTTCTTTCCAGTATTTTTTTTTTTGGAGGGGAAGAAAGAATTGAAAAGACAGTAAAGCCAGATCAAATCTGACAACAGAACATGTCAAAAATGATCCATCAACTGATTTTAAAAAAATTTGTTGTTGTTGTTGTTAAATTGGTATTTTGATTATAGAGCCACAGCCTCACTTTCTTTCACTCTTGCTCCTTTTCTCTTGCATTTCTCTCCCCCTCCCCCCCTCCTTACACCCCCACTACTACCCATGCACGACGCAATGTCGGCATGTTCTACGCGCGCGCTCGCGGCTCCTCATCTCCGTTGTTAGCGCCAATGAAGAAGGGGCTTGACGTCATTATACACCACCTCTATCATAATAACAGCTAACACTACTACTTTTATTCACCCTGATAATTTCTGCTCAAGCTAAGATAAGCTGGCGTGTTTTTGATTTATTAAATTTTTTTGGTTTTTTTTTTTTTTTTTTTTAGAATTGTAAAGACAAAACTAATCAATATTAAGTGAATTGAAATAACAATAAATAGAGCACAATTAGCTACAAAAAAAAAACTGAAAAAATTAAAAAAACTGGATAGATATCATTAAAAAACAGCAATTTGAAAAGCCCCCAGACATGTATTAACGATCGATCCTCTCCGGGATATGACAAGCTGCAATATTAGATTGATCAGAAAAAAAAAGCAAAAGCGACGGATCCCAAAAAATGATTTATAGTGTTGAGTGAGTACTTTTCATTATTGGATTGATATTACAAGAGGACCTGTTTGCGTAGGTTCAAGTAGCCAGTCGCAGATATATTTACCAGAACTCATCTTCCAACTTGGCCCTGCGTTGCTGCATATACCATGAGCTTGTTAGCGAATAGTTAAAAATGGCACCAAATCCAGGGGATGTCATAAGGTGACAAAAACACAAAATAAAAAACCTATTTTTTTTTTTTTTTTTAAATGAAAAAAATTTTGTCGTCATAAGTTGTGGACCCTTGGACTTTTTTGTCACCCAATTCCTCCTTAAATAGCAAACGTCTAAGTGGCGTAAAAACAGTGAGTCTAGACTAGAGCGAGTTTAAATGATTCATGATAATCTCAATCTGGACCAAAAAATCCTTATTGCGTGGCCACAATTGCGCTTGAAACCGGATTATTTTGGTGAGGCGATCAAGTAAGTTTCGGTACAAGGTATCATCACCAAAAAAGCCAATCGGCCAGTTGCGCTCGCCGTATTTGTTGGTAAACACCGGGTTGCTCCCCTGGGCGTCCGGGAACTTACTAAAATCAATGGTATCTCCGCGACACCGCGGCACCGGGAGCCCCAACTTGTGCATCCGCAGCTGTAGCGCCAGCTCGCTTGCCAGCACTGTCATAACTCCATAAAATAGGACTCCCGCCAATGGCGAGTAATGTTTCCCAAGTTCGTGGTCCATCTCTTCATTTCCGTAAGGGTTTGTTAGCTGCAGCACATTGCACACCGCAAACGCTGACCACTGGCACACGAAATAATTGCGGTAAAGATCCACGTCTTGTACGCCCTCACCATTGCTCATTAAAAACGCATCAATAGCCTCGGTGCTTTGAATCGTGATGTGAGCAAGCTTACCTTTTAATGACGTATGCGCACGCATGTACACAAAAAGCGGTTCGGCCTTAAAATAGTTGAGAATTAGACTTGTGCAAACTATGCAGCCAAACGACATGCCGAACCCGCCACCCTGTGCCAGGTGTGACAGCCCTGTGCGCGGGATCTTTGAATACAAGATTTGAACACGGTTCTCGATAGCTCTGATAAAATCCTCGTTGATTGGCATGTTGAGTTTAAATGTCAATGAGAGTAGGTTGGCTGTGATTACGTAGAGGCTCGAAGACGAGTAGAGTGCCTTTTCTAATGTGCCAGTGTTGTTATCATTTTCATCGTCGGTGAAAGCGGACCCCAATAATGTTGTATCGTCGTTGCAGATGTTGAGCAGGTCTGCGTCAATGTCGTGCCAGAATGAGTACTTGTAGTCCCAATGGCGGAACTCGCTGTAGTAGTGTTCATCAGCCACCGGCAGGCACAGGTCACCGTTGAAGGGTGGTATCTGGGATTTGTCATTGTCGAGAATGGCCAATTGAAGCTGAAGCTTCCACAGTTCCCAGATTGATCGAATGTGGCTCTCGCGTATCATAAGCTGCTGAGGCGTGAACGAGCGAAGTTTCCGCTCGCCGTCGGCTTTAGTCAGCTCATACGTTGTACAATAATATTTTTTGTCGAGGTTGTGCCAGCGGCACACCCGCAATGCCTCTTGAACAATCTTGAGAGCGTTTACCGACGTTGAGCCCTCACAATTTGCATACGCCGTTCCAATGAGTAGCATACTCTTCATCAGTAGAAAAGGGAACATGTGCTTGCGATGCTTCTCAAACTGCGCAATCCAATAAAAACAATCGCGCATATACGGGTGTATACCCAGCTCAGCGCAGTGAGCATCATCTGCAAAGCGACAAACAACCGCAAATATGGCATGGAAGATTCCCACGTCAGTCTTGATCGATACGATAGACATTGCAGAGCATTTAGGAAGCAAAAAGTTATGATTTGGATGGAAGTACTCGTAGTAGAGATCAATGAAGTACTCAACTATTTCAAATGAGGGTAGGTCCAGGTCTTGCAGTTGCTGCGGGTCAGTCGAAAACAGCTTGCGGAACTCAAAAGTAGTACCGTTAGAAGGTATGAGCGGCAATCCTGCGGCCTTGAGATTATTAACTTTGTTTTGGATCTCGTCTAGGGCTAGCTGAAAGCTTGCAATAGCAGCACGATGCTTGTCCTCATCAGAAATGACAGTCTGAGGCGACTCGGAAATTTCTTTATGGTTGGTGAAAATAGAGATTGAGTCGGTATCGTCAGCAGTATCGGATGCAACAGAGTGAGATAACATGTTGACGTCCAGCGATGAAGGAGTCGTGATATTGTCGCTTGCAGGGTGGTTGGTCAGCTCCGCATCGTTGCTACCGTTATAAAATAGTATCACAGGCGACGATGCAGTCGCCAAGTCTGAACTCAGAGATAAACCCTTTCCATTATTAGACTTCAGGCTGTTACGTTTCCTGTTACCGCCACGCTTAGACTTGACAAAGATGCAATCGAGATCAAGTTGTTTGCAGTTCCGACAGACGTGGACGCCATTGCACTTGATCTTACGCTCTCTACAATTGAGGCACGCCTGGCGCGAAACGAGCCGCGTGGAACGATTTTTTGGGGGTTTTGCTTGAGATCTTGTCGAAGTATCCATTGATCATGCTCATAAATAATTCTGGCCGGCAAAATGCGGGTATTTCGGAGTGGTGGAGAAGCGTCCGGGTCGTATGTATGCTTCTTTCAAATTGGCGATGGTTCAAAAACAAGAACGAGAAAAAGGAAGCCGTTGTGACGTTTTTCGCGCATTGGGAGGTTTCTAATTCATCCAAAGCAGGCCAAATTTCTGCCCTGATTGAAAGTTTTCTCGCCGTTTCCAAACAAAGGACTACAGAGAAGGCTGCGTTATTACAAAGCCAATAAAAGAGTTAGTGTGGCAACTTTATGATAACAAGGTGAAGTTGGAGCTGTCTTTCGGCAAGTGCACGTCAATAAAAGGTCCTCGTAGTTACCATGATAAGTCACATATAATAATCCCCAGATTGCAAGACCTAAACAACTGGCTTATGTTTATTATTTTGGAACCCCGGGTAGTGAATTTCAAAACTTGTATCTGGCATTTCAGTGAACAAGAAAATACACAACCACTGAGACACAACCATTGATCACCGTCATTAAGTCCATCACAAATATTCCAAATTCTCTCTAACATGTTAATGTTTTTATTCGTCTTGCCATTACGTAGAATTTGTTTAACTAAACGTTAAAATTTGGCTCTGGCGGCTAAAATGCGGGGGTGCATAAAAAGCCTTTTTACCTTGAATATACGCTCCATTAGACCCTGAGTAGAAAGGATTAAACATATAAACATCATGACCAGTTTGGAATATCAGGATTTGTTTACAATAGTACTGCAGTAACAATACTCCATAACCAGCCACAATATTGAAGGTATCTTCATTTGGTTACTTTGGTCACATTTCTAAGCCTCTAAGTAGTTTTTGGGTATCTGCCATGCATCAACCTAAAATCAATGCCTTCAAACCACTCCCTATCAACCTTGAACCCTGACTTTCTTTGTATCACTCCAATACAGCAAACCATTGCTTCCATGAAAATTAGACTATCAAATAATGTATTCTTTGCATTGACCATATCGCCAGGGATTCTATGTACATGACTTTTTTACATTTAAGTCAACAATAAAAAAAAAAAAAAAAAAGAAAACGATTTTGCTGTTTTAAAACCATGCAAACTGGATATGAAGACCAGTATTCACAGGCGGGTAGAAAGCGCAAATCCCGTTTCCTTCAAAGCTTTTAGCAAACAATGCAACATAACAGAGATATAATTTTTGTTTCAGTATTTTCTTGTTTAAAAAAAAAAAAAAAAAAAAGGACAAAAAAGGATAATGCTAAGTACAAATGAGATGTTATTGTCAGTGGATGTTTGAGTAAAATTTGACAGATGGCTATTCTAGCCTCTAGGCTATTAAGATCACGAACTAAGAGCTGTATGTACGATGCAAATGACCGACCAAAAATGTTTAGACTAAGCAGACAAAAAAGAGTTCAGCAGCATCGTCGTTACAAAGAAGGTCCCTGATTCTTTTTTTTTACTTTTTTTTTTCTTGTCGATGTATGAAAGTCTTGTAATTTGATACTTCTATTAATTTTTTTTTTTCATTATATCAGATAAGCCTTGCGGAATAAAAAGGGAAATTTTTAACCTTATCAGTGTTATCTAGATAACTGCGACACCCCTCAATTCTGATTCGAAGTTTCAAAATATTGAACAAGAAGTAACCATTTTTTGTCGATATTGGTTATTTCTGCTGTCAAAGCTTCCGTTGTTATAAATGCGGGGGAAAAAACCCTCGAAAATAACAGAAACAACAATGAAAAAAAAAAAAAAAAAAAAAAAAAGAAAAATTCACCGCAAAAACAAAAAGACAAAATCGCCCAAGCCATTTTATTTTTTTTTACAAAAAAAAAACAACAAAAGGGAATACTGCAACATGCTTTGAACTAGTTTTATGCTAGCTTTCAGCTGCTTCTTAGTGAATTGGTGAGAATAAGGTAGGGAAAATGACAGCTAAAAGAGAAGGGGAGTTTGGATACAGATGCGCGCTCGCATCTGTAAGCAAAATCACAGAATCCGTATGACAGAAAAAGAGGGGACAAGTTAATAATCAACTGAAAAGATTAGCCAGCATTGCTTCTGATTATCTATCCATGTGTAGATATCTTGTATCATGGAAAAAAAAATTTTAAATGTCTGATCACAAGTAGATAGATGGAATCTGAATACGACCCGGATATAGGTAATAATTGTATCAAGATAAAACAAGGTAAAGTAAATACCGCAATGGGAACTCTCTCAAATTTTATCATTTAACATGACAATTCCCGATAAAAATCAAATGGCTAGTAATGTACTAAAAAAGTTTAACATTAAAAACACAGACATCGTTGAGATCATGGCATGTGCAAATCTATTAGCAATAAAAGTTACAAACTATACTAAAAGGTTCAAAAGCCTAAGCTTGCAACTGCTTAAACTGGTTCAAACTTTTTATTGCTTAAAAAATGCACAAAAAGGTAAATTTTGACAGATCATGATATCGCCACAAAACAATGGCTATCACTGATATATAGCTCCTCACTGGTTTACATGTACTATAAAACATAGAGATTTTCTAATCATTATCATTGGCCAACCAAAAACCATTGAAATTTCAGATTCAAAACTCATGGCAGCTGAATTGAATAATTTGAAAAAATTAGTTAGAAGCAGCAACAATTGATAGTAATTCTGACATAAGAATGAGAATAATTAAAATTTAAGAATAGTTTGATCGAATGATGAAAAATATTTAATAATCATAAGATACTAGACAAAAGTTTCCCTTGAATGAAAGTAAGCCATAATAAAATACCAGACTGCTATCAAGGTATTCAAATAAAACTTAGCTAAATCTATGACTAACTTCTTGCTATCGATCTTGAGTAAAATCTTTTAAAGTGACATGCTTGATACTTACCAGGTAGACCGGGTATGGTGGTTACTAAAAGCTACCCCACTAATTATATTGAAAGTACTATTGCATGGCTTAATAATTGCATCAAAAGCGTTTTGGAGAAATTATTCTGAGGGTTAATAACAATTAAAAAAAAAAAACAGTCTTTAGGTGTAATCAAATTGAAAAATTGAGGCTATGGCCATTGGTACATCACCATTAAAGATAACCAACTATCATCTGATTTTTTAATTTTTTGGCTAACAAATAACCTTTATATTGTAAAGTTGGACATAGAAAAGATGGACTCAATTAGTTGTTTCTGCAAAACCAAAAGTCAATGTCTACGCTTTGACTAGTACCATAACAAATTTTATTAACAAAATATTCAAGCAGCGATTATAATCTCACTATGCTTACTATTGATTCAAATCAATAACTAGGATCCAAAGAATTGAAAGGGTCTGAAATTTGTTGCTGACTTTGCAATAGCTAAGAGCTGGCCCGGTATCGCACTTTGTTACCTGAGCAATAGAAGATTAGAAATAAAAAGAACAAAAAGAACTCAAGTTGTAAACTAGCAGGTAGAAAAATACTTTTAGTGGCTATAAGCATGTGTTTAAATGCGAACAAATTTGGGCTTATCACTGCTTATAAATTTATTGTTATTGCAAATGGCTCAATGCCTGGTAGGAAATAATAATAAAAAAAAGTAATTAGCTTTTTTTTTTTTTTTGAAAAAAACCAATAAAATAATTACACTAAAACCTGGCCATAGACAGTCCAGCTACCTAAAAATTAATAAAAATTCCCAGGGTCTATTCTAAGACAGTAGCAAAACTAAATTTTAAAACCTTCAAGCAAAGTTGATAAAAAAAGAAATCACTTAATAAAATGTTTGAAATTCGCCTTATTTTTAAATATGGTTACCGAAAGTTAATAAAATACGGGCACAAAATAAGATAAATAAAGCCAAAAAACAACAAGTTATTTAAATGTTATGACAAGTCAACTAACTAACGTGTCAATCAAGCTTTAATATTTAGACATCACCAGTAGCACAACTAGATGAGCACCACAATCACCGCATCTTTAATCACAACCTACAAAACTTTCTTTCTAGACAATTCCAGTTGAACCTGACTGAGCGTGGTGTGCTGTAAAAGCACAAGCCAACCTGAATGGTTTACGTACTAGTTGTGCTTGCAAAACTCAAAACAAGTCCATTTGCTATAAGCTTAATACTCAAACGAAGTTTGCAGTGGTAATGAGAGCACCAAGTAATGAAAAATGAGTAAAGCTTTAAAAACTTTTAATACAAGGAAAAACCCATGAAAAACAACAGAAATGGCCAAAGTTATGACAAAACTTTACTATCAATGCCATAGCATACCGTATTAAAGAAAATTTAGTTGACCTCGCTTAATAGAGCGCCGGCCACGCTTTATTTAAACTGACTATTCTGAGCAATTCTTTCCTGATCAGTTGTGCAAGATTCCTTTTAAAAGGAATCCAGGAGTAAAGACTCAGCGTCTAATCCCTAAAGATTAGACTCTTTCAATAGAATATTCCTAGCCTCATCAATCAATCATCCGTCAATCGTGTCCTGAATCTGATGTGACTCCAAGTAAGGACTTTCAAATTAGAGAAGAAGATTGTTCCTTATTTTTTATTCATTCCGGGGAAACACTTTTCTATTTATAATTTTTAGTGTTTCATGATTAAAAAAAAGAGATAAAATAAAGGCGGATGATGGAGAAAGGCAGGTTTCTAGTCTCTTCACCACTCCCGCACAATTGATTAATGACTCCTCTTCATAAAGAAGGTGCCAGAAGATATGAGAACTTCTTATCTTAACTTGAAACGATGTAAAATACAATCTGAAAACCTCATGTAACTTGAAATGAGGTGACTAAAAAAAGACAGGAACGGAAAACCTCATTTCTTAAATTGAAAACCATGTAAGTAATAAGACAAGATCGGAAAACCTCATTTCTTAAATTATTCTCCAAATACTCTAAACACATCTGAGAGTACAATTGTTTCCCTCCTGGAGTTGTAATGGATTGAATTCTTCCATCGTCGCACCAACGATGCAATGAATTAGTGGATACTTGGTAACTTTGTTTAATTCACGGTGCCAATATCGCTCATGCCCCTATTTTGAGAGGTGAACTAGGAAAAAAATATAAAAGCTCTGGCTTTGAAGGTGCATCCCCTCACATACTTTTAACATCTACCGCAGTTACTCCAGACTTACGATGGTCTAACAAAAAGTCACTGTGCAATTCGCTTAGTACCGTTTCTTCAGAACGGACATCGTCAGAAAAGAAATAAATGAACCAAACATTAATTTGAGTTTATTTTTTTTTTTTGAACCTTAATCATAATTGTAATCCCAGTATCTTTGAAGTTTAGTTTGAGAGCTATATTTAAAAACAAAGCTTTTCTAGAAACCTAATACAGTATGCTATCAACTGATAGTCTCAAAGTAAAAATCCAAGCGTACACAGCCTACCCTGGCATTGAGCAAGTTAGAATGTTAGCAATGTTTGTTCATTTGACAGATATCCCTGCAATTCATGGGCTTGCGCATTTATTAGTTAGTTATCACATATCAGTAGCAATGTCGCTAGTTGTAACAATAAATCTTTATTTTTTTCTAGTCTTGAAAAGGCTTTGTATTCATACTCTGTTATCATTGAGTTGAATTGACCATTGAACGTAATCATTCCAGTAATAAGAAGCCCAATGTTGCCCAAAAATCGACTATGGATTTTCGCTAAAATTTTTAATATTTAACAAGCATGTAGTCCACCTGCATTGCGTGATCTTTTTTATACATGTCAGGGCGTTTGCAAAAAGGTGAGAGACACAGGCTGATACTTTTTGATAAGTACCTCTAGTGTCGCTATTGCCAATGCTTGCTACCTTTTGATAAATTTCAGGAAAGGGTATGCTATGCAGTATGGCATATTGCACAGCAGAAGCGGCAGCTTCAACAGTGAAAGGTACTATTACATCACAACTGGTCTCTTTCAACCCGTTTCCAAAAAAAATGGGTGGATAGCCAGCGGGCTCTGCTCTCTGACATAGATCACGGCGCACACTATATCAAGGCACTTTGATACTTAATGGAATCTCTAATTACTATATATAAAAGTAGGTAATGTATTAAAAAAAAAAAAGGAAATCATAAACAGAGCTCTTAGGCTTTAGGTTATAAATCACCCAGAAGAGATAAAACTAATACAATATACATTGCGAAATGATGATGTAAAGGTATCGTTTGGGAAAGTAAGGTCGTTCTAGAAACAGGGCTTGCAGCTAATGTCTGTTGTCATTGGCCAGGCATGTGAATATGACAACCAAGTATGGAAGCAAAAAAGACTTTTTTTGAACTTTTCAGCCTCGATGTAAAAAAAAAGGATGTAAAACCTCGTAAGGTAGTAGAAAACAAGAATAAAAATTTGCAGAAAGAATAAAGGGACAAATCATAATTGCTCGAGAGCTCAAGGTCTGAAGGTGAGTGGTTATTAAATTAATGGGCTCACCACTAAAGCCCTAACACCTGCTCATTTGATGTGTGGATTTCAATCTCCACAACATATGCTCTGTTATGTTTCTTTGAACCTGCTATATATAAACCTTTGCAGATTTTATTTTTATTCATTTTTTTTTTTCCCTTTCATTTTCTTTGGAACCTGTTTTGTGTCGTGATTTTTCATCAACGAAACCTCACGCCAGTCTCTCTTAGCAGCTTTAAAACTCCTTTAAGAGAAATTGGAGTCTAGGCCTTTTAGGATTGTATAAAAAAAGTTACTTGTATTCATTAGCTTTGGCTATCTCAAGTGAGGTCACTTCAATCTTTCTAGACCTACTGTTTACTAGACGTTGTCTCAAAGGTGAGTGAAACTATGTGAACTGGTTCACCCCGCTATTGTCTTGCCTGGGTTATTTCAATGCTAAGGGTAAACAAGGCCACCGCATAGGAAACTTACAGAGGGGGAAGCACACTGAACACATCGGAGTGTCCCGCTAGACAGACCGCGCTAACTATAGACATCTTAGTAGTAGCGGCCTATTTCAGATAGTTTTTTTTATTAAAAGCTAAGAACATTTTTGACAAGTTAGGCCGCGTGAGGTAACTAATCGAGTGGTACCAGTATTACCTTGGCTTCACCACACACGTCCCCCCATTCGCGTCAGAGATATTAAACTTTGTAAATTGCGCCTACTTTTTTTTTGTTTGCAAAAATAACAACAGAAATTATCACTATTGTCGTAAATATCAACATCTGCCAGAAAACACCATACATCCCTTTTTTTCTCAATTTACCAACTTATAACAACCCTATTCTCGCATTTTATGCATTTCATCAGCCCCCTGAATAGTCAACTCGTTATTTGATAATAAAAAAAAAATCATTATTCTGGTCGTAACAGTCGAAAGATTGGAGATTTCAGCACTTTGAATTTTTTTATCTCGCTCAATCCGACCATCCTGCGTGTGTATAGAATATCCGCCGCTTTCTTTTGAGCTATCATTCTCCCACGCAGCGCACTGCAATTGGCTTCTTCTTGGTAGAAGACATTTTCTTTTTCCTTTTTGTTCTTTTTTTTTGTTTTTTCTTTTCCTTCTAGGAAACACCAAATTCTAAAAACAGACTTTGTTGCTTCAATAAAAACAAAATCTTCGCTTTTATACGTTGGAACGATATTGAAGATCTTACATTTTTTTTAAAGCCAAACCTCCACCCAAGAAGAAAAGGAAGCCTAATTACTACAAAAGAATTAAAAAACAACCCCCTTTCTCTTCTCTCTTTTTATTTTATTTTTCTACTTCTAGTTCGTCGACTTTTTTATCACACACGCCGACAGCAACGACAGTATTCTATCAGTAAAAACTTGCAATCGCTGCATCTCTCGCCCGCTCCATTGGTTTTTGCCTATCTGCATTTATTAATGTTTTAATCCCACAATCGCTTTCTCTCTGTCTATCGTTAATATATCATGGCGCATGCTAATTCATCTGGGTATCACCAGTCCAATCGGCAGTATCCTCAACAACATCAACAATACTCACACAGCGCTACTCAACAGCAATCATATTTTAGCCATCATTATGCATTGTCTCAACAAAATGCTCCCGCTCCTCTTGGGCCAGGCTACTCTCCAAAAAAGTATCCAATGACACAGGTAGGCATGCCTTACAGGTCTTCCATCTACATGCCGTCCTCGTCGGGGGCAGATGACTACTCAGTTACCTCACGAGGATCCCTGGTGTCCGCGTCAACTCCTTCGCTCTCCTCGTTTCAGTACTCTTCGCCTATGATCCCTCGCCACCCTCAGCATTCACGTTCGTTTTCATCTAGTTCTGCTTCGCAGGCCAGCATGACGACGCAGCCTTCTTTAATTGTCGCCCCGGCCCCCGACAGATACCACAGACGTAAGTCTATGGGATCTCTTACCCCAGCATCGTTTCAAGAAACGCCGTCCCATAAGCATTCCACATCAGCATCGTCCATTACGCCTCCATCCAATGCATCTTCCGCATCCACGTCCACTTCGTCATCGTCTGCCATGTCTAATCAGACGCACTCCACACCATTGTCGTCAGCGTCATCGGTCCCGAGCAGTCCGGTTTTCTCAGAGCCGAGGTCTTTAAAGCAGGCTACAAGAAAAGACTCTCAAGAAGGTAAGAACATGCTTAAAAAAACTTAGGGTTTTAACATCACTAACAATTAGTCCAACTTGACTTATTTTTTCTTTTTTTTTTCCTTGGCATGTTATTCAAAGTTATTTTCACTTCTCGAAAGTCAAAGCCTTTTATAGCCGCTTCTGTCAGCCCGGCACCGTCTTTGCCGCCGCCCCTTGTGCTGCCTTCCGAAGTTCGCCGTCATTCCATAACCAGCGCGCAGCAATCGCGGTCTAAATCAACATCGCCCCCGCGGGTCAATGTCAGTAGTAACACTACCAACAATAAGCCTGCTGCTCAAACGCCAACCCGCGACTTCCACACGCCTTTAAATTCAAATAGACCTGTGCCCATGAAAGTTAACACCCTTCATTCTAACAATAACGCAGCGCAGCCGTCTAGACCCACCCAGAACGAGCAAGCTCCAGCACATGCTCGCGCTTCTGTTTCACGCGCACCGGTACCTACCCAGCCAATGACTCCCGAGAAGCTTTCGTTTGGCCAAAAGTTACGTAAGGCCTTTTCTTTTGGCAAGAAAAAGCAGCCCGACCGCGCGGCAACAATGGGTGGCTCGGTTCAGCCTCCCACTTTTGGCCGTAGCCAACCATCAAAGACTCGGACGATGACGCTGACCAGCTCTAACCCCAATGCCAGCAAGCGCCATACCATGAAATCGTCGCCTTCACTGACTGACTTTTCTGGTTTCTCATCTGTTCTTGAGGGACCGCCGCTTTCTTCTCCAAAGTCGCCTAAAGACAGTGCTTCTATCAAGTCTAGCGCAAGCTCGTCGTCATTGTCGAAGTTCAAGCGTGTGGGAAATCGGTTTAATAAAGGTGCAATGAATTTTTTCTCAGGAAGCACTCAGGTTAGCCATCAGGCTGCGGTGGGCGGTCCAGCGGTGGTCTCCACAGCTGCAGACAAAGCCCCTATTGGGAGTGCGGCTCCTGCAGAAATTTCACATGTTGTTGCTGAGGCTGAGCACACAACAGGGATGGCACTTACCACAAACCCTGTTTTTGATAGTGAACCTAAGGACGATAAGGGTGTTGAAAGGAGTACATCCGAGTCCGAGTCCGACGAGGACCTGAACGCTGCGGACACTGTCTTTCCTAAAAATCTCGATTCATTGGCGGTGGAGACCATTCGCATTTCGCTTGAACGCACAAAGAGTCTAGAACGCAGACGATCGCGGCGATCGACCCGGTCGGTCAAGTCTACAGACTCGGGCAAGCGCAAATCGTCTGTAATTCCCAATGCACTTGAGGTGCACGTGTCGCCGTCGAATGCTTCCATCAGCGATCCCGACAAGACTAAACAGCATACGCCGGCGCATGGAATTCTTAAGGAAATGAACAACAGTGAGAGCAATGCTCCGTTAGGGCTGAACCTGGCAGCAGCATCTGGGCTTGGTCCCGAAGTCAAAAAGTACAAATCGAGTCTAAAGCGGCCAAGCAGTAGCAACTCGATTTCGCAGTTTGTGGGTGCGCGCCCGGAACCCATCCCACGCGCGTATAGCAGCAATTCTATTGCCTCGCGACGGGCCAGTAGAACAGGGGGGTCTTTAGGAATTCCAGGCGCGACAATCATTAGCAACCCGGGAAGCCTGGTCAAGTTCTCTTCGCGAATTGTGATTTATGATACATATGACTGCACAGACTATGACCGGCGCGCCGAGATATCGACCTGCAACCGGTTGAACCCTACACTAGCGCGGCAGATCCGCGAGGAGCTCAATAGCTTCAAGATGGAGATGGAAGTACACGAGTCATCGCGTGTTTTCACGCACTTTTATTGATGAGCTATTTAAAGATACATGGTTAAAAATTTGGATAATAATTGATGTTAATAGGAGTTAGAATGATATAATTAAAAGAGTACATATGTTTTATGAATAATAATTTACAAGCTTTTACGGTATTGACTATATCAATTCTACTTATTGCATTAACTGACTTCATTACATTTAATATATTGACTGAAAAAAAAAAAAAAAGATAAGTATAGACCAAGGAACTATTTTGGATAAGTAGAAAACCAAGGATAGTGAGTTCTCAAGGTTAGAGGATGCCACTATCCATGAGAGTTTTCTGAATAATTGAATCTGTTACTGCTGCAATGACAAATTTCATTTGTGTTGTATCCGTGGCCAGAGTCTCATGAACATAAACTTTACGGCTGCGGTTTTGATTTTTTGCTAGAAAGAGTGACTTGAAGTAAGCAATCACTTGTTCAAAGTTATGAGGGTCACCAGCATAATCAGGGAAATAAGTTGTGACGGTTGTGTTAGTTGCACCGCCACTAGTGGTGGCACTGGGACGTGCCAATTTGCGTTTTAAAATATCAATCTTATTAAGGAAAAGAATAATAGGTGTAGCATGAAACCAGCGAGACTGACAAATGGACTCAAAGAGTGAAAGGGCTTCGTGCATACGGTTGGTCCACTCATCCTCAAAAAGGACTTCATCATATTCACTTACCGCTGCCACGAAAATCAAGGCGGTCACGTCATCAAAGCAATGGATCCATTTGCGGCGTTCACTGCGTTGTCCGCCCACATCAAACACGCGGAAAGTGCGGTTTTTAATGTGGAAAACAGTTTCATTAATCCCCGTGGTTTTGATGCGACCGAGTAAAATATCCTGCTCAGTAACGCGGTAGCCTGGGTTACTGTAGGCCAAAATCCGAGCAAAATAATGGCTAGCGTTAACTTCAGGTTGAAATTCATTAGAGCGGGCAAATACGGCGGTAATGCCGCGGTCATGTTTCCAAAGCTCGGAGATGGCCACAGCCACATCACGTTTTGAGGCAAGCGCAGGAGCAGTGGGGGATGACTCTTGGTGTAAAAGACTCTCGTTGGCGCCAGCATGGTTGCTGTCTTTGTAGTACTGGTTATTACCTTTGGTTATTTGCGCCCGGGTACTCTGTGGCGTGCTAGTAGCAGCAGCAGCAGTAGCACTAGTGGCAGGAGCGCCGGGAAGACTTTTCATAGTAGTAGTGGTAAAAGCCATGGGACCTGCATCTAGCCCGTTGTCGGACCCGACATAATCACCCCCAGTAAACTCATAAGTGGGCGAGTTGAATTTGCGCCGATCATACTTGAGTACATAATCTTCCAAAAAATTGTTATTGGCAAGCGCCGGCCCCGTACCACCAGCAGCAGTAATGCCAAGCTCGTGGTTGTTGTTGCTGCTGTTAATACTTGTAATGGAGCTTTTCCGGCGCTGGCTCGAGCTTCTTTCCAGGGCAATAAGGTCTTCCTCATACATGCGTAGTGGGTCAGTTTCCATCACGAGTTGACGGTAGCCATAGAGCAAGCTCTCCGGGTTATGCGAGTCGAGCTGAATGCCAAGTCGATCAGCCGCGGCAATAAGGATGCGCATGCTCTGCACGGCATCGGACCAGATAACCCGCGCATATTGCGCTAGCTCTTGCTCCGTGAACCCGGAGCCGTGGATCAGCCGCATCTGCTTCAGTACCGTCGATTTACCCGACTCGCCGGCACCAAGCAATAGCAGCTTGATAGAATTGGCCGCTGTGGCGCGGTTACGGGCAAAATTAAGACCTGATTCAATCTGATCATTGCGAGCTTTAATCCAGCGGGACCGCAAATTTGTCATGGTATCGTCTTTTTTGGTGCTGGGGTTGGTGGTGGTAATAATGGTAGATGAATATGGTTTATTATGATTGTTTTGGTCGACCGAGATATCGGCCTCTGTGCTCATTCCGCAGCCCATGAGTGCGTAATTAAAGTAGGGTTAGTAATATTTGGATGATGATAGAGTTGTTGTTGTTGGTTTCTCAATGTTGACGGCTTAGAGATGGTGGATTGAGGCCATGCACTTTGGTGAATTTTGTTGTTCGTTATTTAGTGCTCACTATAATTTATATTATCAATAATATTCAAAGGGGTACCTTTTGTATTCTACCCTAGAGATACTGTTATTGTTATCGTGTATACCGGGGTTATAACAATGCGGCGGGTTTCCGTTTGATGATACTCGCGCTGTTGTTGAAAACAAAAATTAGTTGAGAAAATGACTAACCTCCACGCCTGCCAGGACTTATCGACTGTGCTTTTTTTTTTTTTTTTTTTTTTTTTTTTTTTTTTTTTTTAAAAAAATTTTTTTTTTTTTTTTTTTTTTTTTTTTGCTATATGCAAACACTTATCC
The DNA here is from genome assembly GCA_030567025.1 of Geotrichum europaeum. Classification (NCBI taxonomy): domain Eukaryota; kingdom Fungi; phylum Ascomycota; class Dipodascomycetes; order Dipodascales; family Dipodascaceae; genus Geotrichum; species Geotrichum europaeum. Next base: position 39,563 of record JAKUCA010000031.1, read on the forward strand.
CGACGAGACG
>JAKUCA010000032.1:0-39497 GCA_030567025.1 Geotrichum europaeum
ATTCGGGTAGACGGTTGCGGCAGCAGCAGTGGCACCAAGAAAACCCACGGTCCAGTCATTGAGACATCCCTTCTCAAGCGACCAGTGCACAGTAAGAGGCAAATATGACAAATTAATAACAAGGTACTGATACCAACTGAAACCCAATTTCTCCTTCTCATCCTTTTTGCCCGCAACACTGTTCTTGCGCTGAAGAAGCACACGTTCGCGGTAAAGGCGCCAGAGATCAAGCACGACGTGCAGTGCCCAAAGGTAGCAACTGTAAATCCACAGTTTTGTCTGGTTAGAACCGGATACGGGTAAAACACCGTGCATGGCAAGATATGCGACGTTTTCTAGTGGCTGGTAGAGCAGATTGGCAACAACCTGGGTGTACACGATACGGCGCACAACCGGGTCTTCTGGCGGCTGTGCCCACACATCAACAGCCCACACGCTCAGAGGAACTAATCCCCACAAACGATTAAAAATACGAATGTCTGAGAGCAAATTGGACAGCGCCCGCGTAGGCGCAACCAGTCCCTCGGGTGCGGCAAGCACACGCGCGAGTAGTGGGTTTTCTCTCAACAGTGGCGGCGCGCGTGCGAGCAGATTAGTGACCTTCCCGTCAGAAGAAAGCGCGCCAGACAAGTGCTTGAGTGACTCAGACAAAAACAGCAGGCCATAACCCACAAACGCGAGATTTGAGTCGTGGGAGCCGTAGGACCCCAGAATGCGGTTTGAGGCCTGCAGCTTCTTGATGTACATTTGCGTTCGGGCCGGGTTGGGCAACACAAAGTTGTTTAAAAAATAGCCAATTGGCGAGTCCGCAGTAGCATTCTTGCTGGCAGTTTTCTTAGATCCCAACGAAGCAGGTTTTTCTTCGCTCGAGACCGGGGCTTTTTCTTCTTTAGTGGGGTCGGTAGTAGTCATTGCTTTCAATTAATTTAACGATAGATCAACAAATCAAGTGAAGAGAAAAGTGCCGAAACAAGAGTTTACCAAAGTTGCAACGGTCAATAGTCAGAGTTCCTATGATAGTGGAATAGATAGATATAAAATCTGTTTATTGGATAGTGGAATAAACAATGCTAAATAATTGAAAGGAGGAAAAAAAAAATAAAAATAAAAAAAATAAAAAAAAATGGAAGAACGGAAAGAATCAAGATATTTAGCAGTATGCTACGGTAATTTTTTTTTTTTCGGCCATCCGCAATTCGACAAACCTTTGCTGTCGACTACCCGAGCCCTTTCCCAGAGTCATTTCTCCCTTTTTTTTTCTTGAAAAAATAATATATATTGATTGTGGGATTGACCGTTCTCAATGTCTCGTTTTTTTTGGTAGGTTTATTTATCAGCTTTCCAAGCTGTAGCTCCTCAAAGCTCGGTCTCAGTGCAGGTTACCATTCATGGCATTCCAATCACATGACTACGGGGTCAATGCTAGAAAACCTCGGTCACTCACGCAGAGCCCTCGGATATGCAGAAGATACTTGTGTGAGTAAAATGTACCTTCTTTTTTTTTTTTTGTCTTCGTTTTTGTTTAGATCTGGTTGATATCAGTGATTGGTAACTTTCGCATCGACCTGACCTCCTTGACCTGCCAAATTGTTAGGTGTTGCTTGCTCTGTCAAAAAGTAAAATAAATAAATCATCGTTAATAATAAATAATACACGCTCAATCAAGTAGTTTCAGTTTCATAGAAATTCATTCATCAGTGGTTCAGAAATCCGTGCCGCAGCGCTTCCTCCGCCGTGATGCGCTTTTGCGGATCGTATACAAAGATACGTTCTAGCAGATCTAGAAGATCCGTCCAGAACTGCTCCTCAGAAACATCTCCTGTCGCGGCACCATCCACCAGCCACGGTCGTACATGTTTTAATGTTTGTCTAAGGCTCTTCGTTGACTTGACGTGTTTCTCACTCTTCTTTTTTGTATTCGCGTTTGGATAGTTTATCTTGCCCGTTGTCTTGTTCAGTAGTTCTGAGCCAATCTTGTTTTGCGACGCATTGTGTAAAATATTTCGTTCAATCGACTTGCCAAACACGCGTTGCATCAACGCAAGATGCTCAAGGTCGTCATAAGTAGGGAAGAGTGCCTCTCCAGTACAAAACTCAACAAGGATGCACCCGATCGACCAGATGTCGCAGGGAAAGGACCAGCCTATCCCCAGGATGACCTCCGGCGCACGGTAGTGACGCGTCGACACTACTGAGCTGTGGTATTCGTCATTGAAGATTGCCGACCCAAAGTCAATCAGGTGAATTGTGGTGTCTTCTAACACGAGCCGCGTCTTGTACTTTGTATGATTATCCAACGGTTCCGAATATGAGTTATTGCTTTTCAGTAAAATGTTCTCCGGCTTCAAGTCCGTGTGCACTAGGTTGAGCCCGTGTAGATACGCCACGCTTGAAAACAATTGCTTAGCAAATGACTTAATGTGGCTACGCGGAAACGGGATATAGTGGTTTGACTCAAGAAAGTCGAAAATACTCATACCAAATAGGTCCGTGACAATGCAAATGTGATTTTTGTAGTCAAAGCATTCAAGCAGGTGAATACACCGGTTTTGGTTCTGCGGGTCGTAGCGGGCGATTGTCGAGAGCACACGAAGTTCAATCTTGCTGGCTTCTCGGTATTTAGGAATTGCGCGAATGATCTTTACCGCACACACTTTCCGCTTGATTTTATCAAACGCTGACACCACTTTGCCAAATGTTCCCTGGCCCAAAACCTTGCCAATCACAAACCGGCCATTGGCGAGAGTGGTAGAGTCTTCGATTACCAAGTGGCCGTTGACATCGTCGCAACTTGGGGTTGTTTTTACGGGGTCTGTATTAGGCAGCACGGGGGAGTAGGACCGCACCAGCGGGACCCGCACAATGTTGGATTTGAGCACACGCTGTATGATTGGATTGTACGACACCACCGGGAACTTGGTACGAAGCTTTTTATGTGGCGGAGATGGTGGCCGAGACAACAGTCGCTTGTTATTATCATTGACTAATGACTTGGCTGGCGACGTGTTTGTGATGACAATCTCATCGTCTTCGTCCTCGTCATCTGATATGACAATTATTTCCTTTGGGTAGCCGTTTTTATAAAACTCGGCCCAGTTGGGTGATGCTTTTCGTGGTTTCTGGTAGATGTTGCTGTTGCTGCTGACGTTAGTGTCAACGCTGGTAGAAGTAGAGTTTGTATTGCTGCTTTCTCCAGCAGTGCTGGTCGGTGCACTGGTCGCCACAGCGTTATTGCTCGCTGCGGAGGAGTAGGGAAATAGGTAATTGTGGTCTGGATTCGCCAGTGTTGTTGACATGTTTATTGAGGATGGTGACCTGCAGAATCAGATAGTAGCGGGACAGCGTGAGTTTGTGATCCCTGAGAGACAGCGTTCGTGGGGTATTTGTAGCTAAAGACAGGTATTTCCAGGCTGTAAATGTGCTGAAATATCAGGAGAGACAGAAGGCCAACTTAGAAGGTGTAGGTGGTTGAATTGCACGTGTGGAGGGTGGTATGGCAATCTTGTTGTCTATTGTTTTTGGTGATAGCGTGAGTTTTGTCGCTAACTTTAATAATAGAACTGTTTCAGACCGATGCCGAGCTGCGGACAGGCAATGTGGTAAAAGTCAGAGAGCAGGTGGTATCTCGTTAGAAAATAACTAATTACAAGAAGAAAAGAACTGGTAACGGCTTAGGAAGGAATCTCAAGGGCTGTTATGAGTCGCGAGTTCTTGAGTATTGGGTAAGGTCTGACAGAGGGTTTTCCTAGTTGAGTACAAGCCTCCAAAAAAAGTAGAAGAAAAAAAGAGCTGGAGCACAGAAGAAACAGGAAATAAATCGTCGAGGACTTCCTAGGAGACAGATAGACAATCAAGATTAAGAGCAGGAATCAGTATCAGGCGAATGTATTGGAGTGAAGGTGGAGAGGAAAGAAAATGAAGAATGGAAATGCGCTTTTGTGTACAACTATAAGCCACGGCGGGGGCACGACGAACCACACGTCAGCGGTACCGCACGAGGCTTCCATCATCCGTGGATGGAGAAAGAATCCCTAGACCGGTATCTATTATACGCTAGAAGCGTATTTTAAGGTCTTTAAGAAAGTTACCCTAGCCTTGTCCTACGCCACCATACCTGTCAAATCAAAAGACTGCCAGGGACAAAGCCGGCAGCGACCAAGATAAACGTGTTTCGTTGCGGCTGTTTAGCAGCACTATTGAATACATTAATGGCTAAAGAACTGTCCCGAGTGCCGCCTCAGGATACCAGCTGCGGGAGCTTCTATTATATATTGAAACTTTATCTGATCATTAAATAGTCAATGTGTCATGCAGACTAATGGAAAGCAGCGCGTAAAAGCTCTTAGTGTGACACAGAATCAGGGGAGTCTAGCAAAATACCGTTTTCTTCTTGAGAGTGTGTTTGACGTGCTACGTATTGAACTTGCTGATAATGTAGATCTCCAGTCTAATCAGTTGATTTGCAGCGTGCTTGTTTTTTTCTTTTTTTTTTTTTTTTTAACCGGAAGTAAAGAAGTCGAGTTTTTGTCTTAATGCTCTGTTTTATTTTTGTTTTTTGTTTTTGTTTCTTGTGTGTGCGTTGTTTTCTCTCACCATGCGGGCTATTTAAACTTCTTAGTTCCGTCATTGATTTCAAACAATCCGCCTTCTCTACTAGTATCTTAACATGACTTCTATAACATCGAGCTTGGTCGAAACATCCACCCACAAGCTTCATCTCTTCAGCTCTTTACCACCACCGTATTTTGTTCTCATCGACAAATCATTGCCAACCAAATATATTCCCGCAAAGCTCTGCTCGGACTCTTTGCTCATTGTTGATCCAATCCCAACTCCAGACGCTGATGATGACCACCACTACTTCAGTGTTTCGTTAGCTGGTAAAAACATTGGTAAATTATCTTCAGTATCTAGCGATTTTGATCAATTGGCCAAGTTCGTCACCAATTGGGAATCAGCTCTCCAGGAACTTGAGACCCCTCAAACGCTCAAACGTCAAAAAGGATTCAAGCTGCTTACAGAGGGCGTCAAAAGCAAGCTTTCGTTCCTGACTGCGAACAATGGCACTGATACTGCAGCATCGGTTTTCTCTAATTCTAAATCTGCTGAAGTTAAAACTTCGCATTCCTCCCTTGTTGATAAAATTTATGACCAAAGATCGGAATTTTTAGATCTCCAGAAACTTTCTGTGCGACTCGTCACTTGGAATCTTCATGGCGGGTCACTGAGAAAAACCAATTTCAATAACCTTCTTGGGCTTTCAAAAAAGAGCACCAAGAAATATCAACTCTACGTCATAGGATTTCAAGAAACAGACCCCTTCACAACCAAAAACCTTTCTGTCAGCAACAATAGTACTCTTGAAAACACATTGGATCTGATTATTAGTGCGCTTGGTGGCCCCAGCAAGTTTAAAATAGTCTCGACGTCACAAATGCTGGGACTGTCGTTAATTGTAATTGCAGAGAGTATACTGGCCGATCAGCTCCGGGTCAAAGAAACAAACAACACTGGAACCGGGCTATTTGGAATCTGGGGAAATAAGGGCGCGATATGTACCAAGCTGGAATTTGGCGGAGATGCTGCCATTGGCCTCAAAGGGACGGAGCTGAATTTTATCAATTGCCATTTGGCTGCAGGCGAATCAGAAACAGACCTTCAACGGAGAAAATGGGAACTCCAGGAAATTGGCAACAAAGCAAAAATTTCCCGATTAGCAAAGGGTGAAGTTATTGCGGATCAGTCGATTACGTTTCTTCTTGGTGATATGAACTACCGAGTTGAGCTTGACCCTGATTTAGTGCAGTCTTTTTCAGACACGAACGAGATTGAAACAATCCTCGCCCACGACCAATTGCAACACAAATCCAGCTTACTCTCTTCTAACCTGTTTACCGAACAGGAAATCACTTTTTTGCCTACATACAAATATACAATTGGCACTGAAAAATTTGACTTCACTCCCCTGTCCAACGGTACTAAGGCTAGAACACCCTCGTACACTGATAGGATTCTGTTTACTGCCAACGAACGACTTACTCCTGTTGCTTACAACAGTATTCAGGACTACACACTCTCTGATCACAAGCCTGTGTATGCTGACTTCACTCTCGATGTATTTGCAGTAGACCCCCAAAAGAGAAAAACCGTACTTCAGGAAGTTCTCAAGCAAGCCGACGATCGAGAAAACTCCATTCGACCAACAATCGTTGTTGAGCCCCGCGAGGTTATATCAACCGAAAATAATGTTTTGGTAAAGTCCGCAGTTGAAATATCTTTCCAGCAGCAAACCATATTTAATACAGGTGCTGTTGAATGGGAGCTGATTTCAAACAATCCGGACATTACTGTTGAACCTTCTTACGGAACACTTCCCAATGGGATTAAACAGTATGTAGAAGTTAGCTGCAAGCTTCCAATTAGTGGAAAAATTGAGGGCGTTGCCATCCTTCGTGTCAAAGATGTACAGGACATTTTTATTCCTATCGAGTTTTGCCCTGGCCAAACTTTTCTCGGAAAGTCTCTTCCAGACCTCGCTGGTAACACGAGCCAAAGTGAATTTAAGAAGATGCCTAAGCCAATATGGTTCTTAATCGACTACCTCCTCAACAATTCTAATCTTCTTCCCAAAGATTTGTTCATGTCTGCTAAAACAAGGGAGTTTGGTAGGTCTCCTGAGCAGGAAGAATTTCTGAGCCGATTACAGGATACCTTGAATCGCGACTCGATGCCCAGCTTTGATATTGCTGACTCGGATAACACGAGCATCTATGGCGTTGCCAAAATGTTGATGATGCTACTTGAAAATTTACCGGGAAAGATAATTCCGTCAGAATTTTACTACTCACATGTGTTCGCGGACCGAAAAGTCAATCCGAGTTTAGGCGCAGCTGTGATTGAATTGATGGAGCGACTACCCAGCGTCAATGTTAACGTACTCGTATATCTCAAGTCCTTTTTACGAAATCTCATTGAAACCGGAACTGATTCTAAACAGCTCAGTAAGTCACAAATCCTGTTTTATTTCTTTTTTTTGCTAACAGTTTTCTAGTTGGTGTTTTTGATTCGTTAATCATTGAGCGCCCGAAGGAAAAAGAAGGTTTGCGCGAGCGTCAGGCTCGCAAGGAGTTTCTTAATGAACTTATTGGAATTTAGATAAGACATGTATATTTATTGATATTTTTTTAAAAAGCATTTTTTTGTTAATGCTTTGATAGCTTAAACATTTTTGTTCTGGGTCCCCTGCTTTTCAACATTTAGGTTACAAAAAACCAAAATTGGGCACTGGGATGTTTGTGGAAATGTAAAAAAATTTTCATCATCCTCCACACTACAGCGATTTCGTTGATCAACACGGGTACCTTCCTGGCATCGAAGAAGAGAGAGAAACGATCGAAGTGTTTTTTCACCATCCTTTACAGCGCCCGAGAAATACTTGACACTTTTTTGCTTTTTCTTTCAACGTCTTGTGTCTAGCAATTGTTTTCAACAATACTTAAATCGACTGTTGGTAGACGTCACGGCATACCCCAGCTGTTGACACGATTCAACGCCTATTGCACCAAGGGACCGCGTTCTTCTCTCAATAATTCTCCTGTAATAATTGAGAGCCAGCTAATTAAAGGTCAGCCAATGTATTCTCCATTTCACTCAAAGACGCGGCTGCTGCTCAACGAGCAGAAACAGAACCCCGATGTTAACCAAGCCTTTCCGATTCTAAATAGCAAGACAGTCATACAAGTCATGTCTCACGGCACCACCGACTGTCCTTCACCAGCGATTTTGCTTCAAACGGTTGATGGTCGACGACATGTGTTTGGCGGCATCGGCGAGGGTTTCCAGCGCCTTATGACACAGTCTAAAATCAAGATGGGCAAGTTCACCAGCATCTTTCTCACTGGAAATCTCAACTGGGAGCGCATGGGAGGTCTTCCAGGTCTGTTACTCACGATCGCCGATCAGGGAGTCAAGTCTATCAATGTCCACTCCTCTAATGAGCACATTGGTTGGGCATGTGCGGCGTGGCGACATTTCATTTTTCGACAAAACATTGATCTCAACCCAAACTCTCTTGCCGTGAACCGGTTGTTCGAAGATAAGTATTTCTATGCCCTTGGGGTACCCATTTCAAAGGATAAAAATGTGGCACCACTGACGGAGGAGCAAGAAAAGGCGCATGAGCAAGTGAACGACGTGGCAAAGAATATTGTTAAACGAATGTTCCCCCGGCCTGGTGACAAAGTTGATCCCAAGGATGCTACTTCTTTAAAGCTTAAAGACATTGTTTCACCAGACACTACGTCGTCCAGTTACATTATTCAAATCAAGCAGACACGCGGCCGGTTTAATGTGGAGAAGGCCAATAAACTGGGCGTGCCCAAGGGTTCTATCCGTAGCGTCCTGTCTAGGGGCGAGTCGATCACTCTTGAGAACGGGACTGTGGTTACCCCCGAACAAGTTCTCGAGCCGACCATAAATGGGCCTCGCGTACTTGTCATTGACTGCCCAGGTGCAGAGTATGTTGACAGCGTCCTCTCGCAGGACTGGGTCCAGAGCCTGAGCCCCGCTAAACACCCTAAACAAACAGGTATGCTCTCACGAAGCCGCGCTGCTGCTACCAGCGCATCTCCTCCGTTAAAACGTCAACGTACTGACAATATAGACTCTCCGTATGACGGGCTCGCTGAAAAGCCTGCCGTCGTGTACCACTTCTTGGGCAAGTCTGTGAATCCGTTCGAAGGTGCCTACTATGACTGGCTATTAAAATCAAAGGATTTGTTTAGAGAAGACTGTATGCACTTTATCCAGCATCCTGATTATGCACCTGATGGCATCACTTTTGACAGCGCAGCATTGCTGAACATCAAACTAAGATACCTGTATCCAGACAACTTCCGCGTGCTGCAGGCCTACGATGCGGTCAAGCAGATGCCGGCTAACATTCCCGAAAATATTAAACTTGGTCACGGTTTTAGTGTGGTATCACTGGAGCCAGCTGTTAAATACGATGGCCGTCGCGAGAGATCTTCAGGTTTCGTTGATATGGCAGAGATAGAAGAGCTTACTCTTTCACCGCTCAAAGCCAAACTAGCAGAAGCCAACTTGTCTATTGAGGGCGAGCCTACGTTCATTCCACCTGAAATTTCTGAAACACATCTTAAAGATGTAGAAGTTATTACGATTGGAACCGGAAGCGCACTTCCCAGCAAATACAGAAATGTTGTTTCAACCCTTGTGAGGGTCACGCCTGGTGAAAAGAAAAGTATTCTATTTGACTGCGGTGAAGCGACAATTGGTAACCTCCGTCGTCTGTTTGGTATCGAGGAGAGCATCAAGGTTTTGAGAGAATTGCAGATTTTGTACCTTTCTCATTTGCATGCCGACCATCATCTTGGCGCGATATCTTTCATTCGACACTGGCTGGAAGCAAATGAAGATAGTGACTTACCTCTCTATGTGATGGGACCATGGAAGTACTTTCAGTTTCTCCACGAGTGGACGCAACTGGAAGAGGCAATCAGCATGGGAAGAATCAAGTTTGTTGATAACGAGTCTTTTATTATTGGCAGTTCGTTTCTTGCTGACAACAATCGCAGAATTGACGAAATTGAGCGGTTTGCCATTACCGACTCACCCTCGTTCTTCTATGAAATGAGGGAAAAGGTCGGCCTGTCTGATGTTCGTACCTGCAAAGCTAAGCACTGTGATCTTGCTTACTGTGTTTCATTCACATTTGATCTGTCTGAAAATCAGAAGTTTCAAGTTGCATACTCTGGCGATACAAGACCGACCAATATGTTTGCGTTCAAGGTTGGCCAGGGCGCAGACCTGCTGATTCACGAAGCCACACACGAGAATGGTCTGGAAAAGGAGGCTGCAAAAAAGAAGCACACCACGATTGGTCAGGCTTTGGACATTGCACGAAAAATGAATGCTAAGTACACTATTTTGACGCATTTTTCTCAGAGATATCCCAAGTTGCCAAATATCGAGAGTACAAGTGATACCGGTTACTTGAGCGAGACTGAGTCTATATCCGATTACGAAGGTGAGACCCTGATCCCGTCAGACAACGGAAGGACCAGCGTTACCGGCACGAACGATCTTAAGGTTGCTTTAGCTTTTGACGGCATGGGCGTAAAGTTGAAGGATATCGAGCACCAAAAGCGTCGGTATGAGCAGTTGAAGCTGTTCTTTGCGGAGGTCGCGGAGGAAGAGTCCAAGGAAGAGCAGGCGGATCAGGAGCAAGCAAAACCTGTCAAGAAGGGAAAATCTGGCAAGGGAAAATAATTTATCATAACTAAATACTGTTAATAAGTTAAACAAATAATGTAAATATTGAGTTCAAGAATTACAAAAGTGTCCGTTGTAAATCTGATTTGTACGCGCCTCCTGACTGCGTGGCTAGCATGGTAGGTTTTATTCACATTTTCTCCCTTTCTCCTTTCTTCACCACAACCACGTTGCCAATGGAAGAAACATCATGCCCAAGACAAAATTAGACCAGTCTTCCTCCTCCACGCCGTCGCTGAAGAACATTTTCATTGCCGCCACTTTTCTCAAGGTGCTTCTTTTTGGTGCGTACCATTCGACTGACTTTGAGGTGCACCGCAACTGGCTGGCCATCACGAATAAACTCCCAGTCCGCGAGTGGTACACGGAGAAGACTTCACAATGGACGCTTGACTACCCGCCGTTTTTTGCGCTATTTGAATACTTCCTGTCACTTTTTGTGCCTGCCGTAGTGCGCGCAGATGGTGCATTGGACATTGTTGAACAGGGCACATATGGGTGGCCGACAATCGTGTTTCAACGGACTACGGTGATTGTTAGTGAGCTTGTTCTGCTCGGATCGCTTCAGTGGTACATTGCGACGACCAAAGATCAGAGCCCAGCGTCAACCAATGACCGCCAGGCTCGACTACGTGCATTCTCTATTGCTGGATCGATCTTTTTATCCCCGGGCTTGCTAATCATTGACCACATCCACTTTCAGTACAATGGCTTCATGTACGGCATACTCATATACTCGTTGATCGCAGCGCGCAACCAAAAGCTACTATTGTCTGGGTTTCTATTTGCTGTTCTGCTTTGCTTTAAGCACATCTATCTGTACCTTGCGCCAGCTTACTTTGCATACCTACTGCGTGTGTATGTGCTCAAGTCTGTCCCACCGACCAACGCGAAAAAGCGCCAGAACTTTGGCATCTGGCCAGTCGTCGGCATTGACTGGAACCGTACTTTGAAACTTGGAGTTGCGGTCGTTGGTACGTTTGTTGTTGCGTTTGGTCCATTTGTGTACTACGGCAAGCAGTATGATCTGCTATCTCGACTCTTCCCATTCTCTCGCGGCCTGACGCACGCATACTGGGCACCCAATGTGTGGGCTATTTACTCTTTTATTGACCGCATTGGAAGCTTTTTTTTCAAGACGAGAGCGACCATCTCCTCTACTCGCGGAATTGTCGGTGACGTGTCTTTTGCGATTCTTCCTGAGATCTCGCCTAAACTAACGTTTATCCTGACCCTGTTCTATCAGGTGCTTGCACTGATCCCGCTCTTTCTGTGGCCGACTTTCCCGCGCTTTCTCGCGGCGGTGACACTGTGCGGCTACGCTTCATTCTTGTTTGGCTGGCATGTCCACGAAAAAGCAATTCTGCTAGTGGTCTTCCCATTCTCATTTCTGGCTCTGCGCGATTCGCGCCTATTAACAACGTTTGTACCACTTTCAGTTTCAGGCTATTTGTCATTATTTCCTCTGCTATTCACATCAGGGGAAACTTTGATCAAGTCGCTGTATACATTTGTTTGGTTCGTCATGTTCCACTTGTCGTTCAAGAATCTGGTTAAGGTGCGCGCTTACCAGAAGCACATATTCTTGCTAGACCGCGCAGTTTTAATTTATATGGTAGGATTTGTGCCCCTGATGGCTTCATCCTTTGCTCTTGACCGTATCGCTGGCGGTAAGTATGAGTTTGCCTACCTGATGGCCGTGTCAGTTTACTGTGCAGTAGGCGTTATTGGATCGTGGGCAAGCTTCTCGTGGTTGTACTTTTTTGATGAGGAGCTTTGGGCATAAGCTACGCTCATAAATATTGGATGGCTAGGAACATATTAATATCATGGTGATGCCGCCATCTCTGTGGACTTTTCAATACTTGGCCTTTGTTTGATACCTGTCGCAGGGCCTAAGTCCAAAGCTTTTTTTGAGTGAAAATCTTAACTCTCATCTCCTAACAATTAATTACATAAACATTAACTAATACTATTTTTGGGCCAATCAAATCATGTGAGATTCGAGCACTTGTGAATAGCCCTAGCCCTGTATGACACCTGAATCAACCAATAGGCATCATGATTTATTCCTGATTTTTTACCTTTTTTTTGTATGGGCCAAAATTTTCTTTTTTTCTATGTCCATTCACCGCCAGACTTGAAATTTTTCAGCTTCTTCTTTTCTTTCTCTCCTTCTTCCGTTTCTTCTTTTCTTTCCTTTTTCTTCTCTTTTTTCATCACCAGAACCTGCTGTCCCTATCCCCATCATCATGTGGAAATTTTCTGTAAGTATTACTACCAATCCGCTCATGGTGCCCACCTGCACGATGACTGCTTTTACCAGGCATTATATCCCACTGAACTCTCTCTCTCGTGGTGTTTGCTTCCTCTCCCCCTTCGTCTTTCGCATCTGCTAACATACCTGTTTATAGGCTCTTAGGCAGTCTTCTCGCCTCACCAAACAAGCCATTGTTGCTACTGCGACTGCGACTTCGCTCTCTGCATACTATGCTCACTTATATCTCTCACCAGTCTCCGCCATGACTGATGCTGAGCACGGTCTCCATGCTCCTGAATACGACTGGCCGCACAAGGGCAATCTCTCGACATTCGACCACGCCTCGTTACGACGTGGTTACCAAGTGTACCGCGAAGTGTGTTCGTCCTGCCACTCTCTTTCTCTTGTTGCGTGGAGAACTCTCGTCGGTGTCACTCACACCGCTGATGAGGTCAGAGAGATGGCTTCGCAGTTTGAATACGATGACGAGCCTGATGATGAGGGTAACCCTCGCAAGCGCGCTGGTAAGCTTGCCGACTACATGCCCGAGCCCTACGCCAACGAACAGGCTGCTCGTGCCGCCAACCAGGGTGCTTACCCTCCTGATCTCTCGCTAATGGTCAAGGCCAGACACGGTGGCTGTGACTACATCTTCGCTCTTCTCACCGGTTACCCTGATGACCCTCCTGCTGGTGTCTCTCTTGCTCCTGGCTTAAATTACAACCCCTACTTCCCCGGTGGTGGTATTGCCATGGGCCGTGTTCTCTTTGACGGCCTTGTTGAGTACGAGGATGGCACTCCTGCCACCACTACCCAGATGGCCAAGGATGTTGTTTCCTTCCTCAACTGGGCTGCTGAGCCTGAACACGACGACAGAAAGCGCGCTGGCCTTAAGGCTGTCATCATCCTGTCTTCGCTTTGGGCCATCTCCGTCTGGGTCAAGAGATGGAAGTGGGCTCCCATCAAGACCAGAAAGTTCATCTACAACCCTCCTGTTTCTAAGAAATAAATGTAAAGGAGAAGGGAACCTGTCATGTTTTAAGAACCAACAAACCACCATGTGTATACTGCAAAAAGGAAATAATAATACCAAAAAAATACAAAACAATCATGATAACACGCAAAATGCTATTAGATTTTTCATAAACTAACATTTTAAACGTTTGTGCTCGAATGGAGTTTGGTAGGTCCTCGGAGGGCCTCGGAGAAGCTCGGAGAGAGAGGGAGAGAGAGTAGGTGGTCGTAACAATAATAATAAATAAATGCCTTTACAAAAAAAAAAAGGAATAAATACAAGTATCTATTGTAAAACAGACGAACAACCTTCCTAGTGTTTAGCCCGTCCAGTTGAGTCCCGGGATGTTCGGCTTGTCGCTCGTACCCGCAGCGCCGGTACTGCTACCGCTACTGGGTTTCCCCTCCTGCTGGCCGTCCGGCTGATTGCCGCTGCCATTCATGTCCGCGATTATCGTCGAGGCGCCGTCCCGTATCTCGTTCAACTTGCGCTGCGAGTACTGCTGGAACCGTCGTGACGCATGTGGATTGTCGCCGCGCCCGCTGCCATCATTGAGCCGGTTGTGGTAGCTGCTGTTGTTATTGTTATTTTGGTAGCTGCTGCCGCTGATGTTGTATCGGCCAGCACCCGGAACCCAGCGGCGCTGGGTGTTCAAGCCATGGTGGTGACCGTGATGGCCAATGGTCTCTTCACCCTCCGGCGGCAGTACGTGGTAACGGTCGGTAAAAGACAAGTCATCACCCGGCCGACTGCGCGACCAGATACGGGTCGTCTTGTCGTTTGACGCGGATGCGAGAAGGTGCCCAAGCGGGTGATAGTCTAGCGACCAGATGGGAAAATCATGTGCCTTGATAATTTGCGCCGAGGGCATCAGGCCCATTGTGTTTTCCGGCAACGGGGTATCGATGAGAAAATGCGAGATGGCACCACTCTGCGAGCCTGTTGTGATCAAGTTTGGGTGCACCGGATGCCATGTCAGCGACGGAACGTCGGCGTTGTGGCCACGTAACACGACCACATCGGTCATTGTACGCAGATCAAGCACTCGGGCAGTCTGGTCGCGCGACGACGACGCGAGCATCGTGCGGCCACCCGTGCGCTGAAACTTGGTCCGCGTAATTGTATTTTTGAAACCGTGCAAAGTCGCAACATTTTTTCCTGGTGCACGTGGATCCCAGAGCTTGACAAGGTTGTCCTTAGATCCGCTTGCAATCAATCCGAGTGTCGGGTGCCAGTCGGCGCATTTGACGTCCCAGCCGTGACCTGTGAGCGCGCGCTCTTCGGTTGCATCATTAAAATTCCAAATTTTGAGGGTACCATCGTCCGATGCTGTCACAAACTTAGCATCATTAGGCGAGAACGCTATGTCGCGTACAATCTCGCGGTGCGCGTTGATGATGTTGACATTATTGAAGTTGGTCTGCCAGAATTTAACCTTGCCTTCGTGGTCGCCGGAGAGCAGCCATTCATCCGAGTGCGAGTGCGCAAGTGCGCGGACGGCATTGTCGTGGGCCTGCATAATAGTCTCAAAGTTGAATGTCATTCCGTTCCACAGCGTGAACTCGCCGGCCATTGAGCCGGTCAGGATGCGTCGGCCTTCGGGCGTCCACTTGACAACAAAAATTGGCTGTCGGATTTTGTTCATACTTGTATGCGTAAATTTGGTAATAAGCGACGATGCTGCTGCTGCGCGGTACGCTTGAGGTGGCATCATGCCCACCAACTGGCTGGGCTCAGGTTCGATGCGGTAAACGCTGCTGGCGCCGCCAAACCCGGTGCGGCCCATCTTGCGCTCCACCACCCAGCGCGAAAAACTGTTACCATGGTCAACAGTGCGTCTGTGCGCCTGCTTGCGAACTGTCTCTTCTTCCATGTGTGTTCGATTAATAGGCGCGCGTAATGTTCTAGATGCCGGTGCTTGATGGGGAGAGGAATGCCCGACGTGCTGCTGTGTGGGTGGTAGGAAGGCGAAAAGTTTTGGGAATTTCAAAAGTCAAAAAAATTTCTACCACCTCCTCCTCCTATTCTTGTTCTGCCAGCAACACTCGACCAGGCATACAGCCAGAAGAAAAAATAAAAATAAAAAAGAAGTTGAAGCAGACAAAATGTTTAAGAAGTGAGTGACAAAGGCTGCTTTATCAAATGGCTGTGTGCTGCTGCATCACGATCATCGCCTGTCGCACATACTAACAGCCCCTCAGGTTCACCCGCGAAGACACTAGCTCAAGATCCAACATCAAGTCGTCGGCCCAGCGCGCCCTTAAGACCAGACTCATCGAGCAGTTCCCCAATTTTGAAAAAGTTGCGGACGAGATCGTGCCCAAGAAGAGTCAATTGGTCCAGATCAAATGGTAAGTACTGACATCCACTGCCCGGTTGATCCGTTTCTAACTTCAGCCTTTCCTTTCTCTCCCTACTAGCGTTGACAAGCTCTCGCTCTACACCATCGGTTCCGAGATCCTGTTCACGCAAAAGCACACCGACGAGATAATTCCCACGCTTGCTGTTGTTCACAAGTACCCGAATGTGCTGCCTGCTGTGCGCGTTGACCGCGGCGCCATCAAGTTTATTCTCGGCGGCGCCAACATCATGTGCCCCGGCTTGACTTCTAAGGGTGCGCAGCTCCCAGACGCTCCCGGCTTTGAGAAGGGCCAGGTTGTAGCCATTTACGCTGAGGGAAAACAGCACGCACTTGCCGTGGGTATTTTAACAATGTCGACCGAGGAGATTAAGAGCGTCAACAAGGGAATTGGCATCGAGCTTGTCTCTTACCTTGGCGATGGCCTCTGGGCGCTCAAGGACTCTATCTAGTCACGCCTGCCCTCTTTTCTATGTCTCACGCTCCCTTAATATGATTTTGTTGCAGTTAATGTTCTTGCTACTATGTTGTTACATGTATGATAGATCCCGAATCTAAGTTATAATACGATACCGCCATGAACTCGTCGTCAATAGCGTAGGACTGCCCTGTGACTGGTTGCGCGTATTGCAGCTGCAGGTTCTGTGGAAGTACACTGCGGATCTTGAATGCGCGTGCGATCATCGCCTTGAGTTTCTTTACTGTGGCTGTCTTTAGCACTTTGACAGGCCGCGTCTCGCCATCATACAGCACCTGTAGCTCCACAAGTTTACTAGCAAGACTGATGCTCTGGACTTCTGCAGGAGTGGTTAATGTGGCACCGTAGGTTTCAGTCAGCGCTGTCCAGCGCATGGACGTGCGGTCATACTCTATCTCACCACTTGCCACTTTGCTAATGAAGTATAAGTCCGCATCGGTCTGCTCCTGTTTGGATACGGCCATGCCGTCGAGCTTGGCAAGACGGGCTTTCCCGCCCCAGCGAGCCAATGTGTAAATAAATTGTAGTTGTTGCATCTCTTCAGCTGACTTAGGATTGGTAATAGGAAGCTGGTTGGCGTTGACGCGAAGTTCCGTCGCATTCGGGAAGACCAAATGTAGCTTGTCCACGACGTCCCAGGATGCGATCCGGTTGTATGAAAGGTCAACCGTCTCTACGGACGGAAAGGCCGTAGCAGGCAGCCGCTCAAGCTGATTGTGAGAGAGAGTTAACTGTGTTACCGACGCTGGAAGCGCGCGTGGGATAGAAACCAGCGCATTGTAGGAGAGGTCCAGCGTCTGAAGATGCGCAAACGGCGTTAGGTCAAACTCGTCACCTTTTACAAAGCTGTTGTAAGCTAGCGTGAGTACTTCAGTGTTTGGGAATGCAGTTGCCCAGACGCCTAGTACATTGTGAACAACAAGGGTGTAGGAAAGCGACAACTCCTTTACCCCTGGCACCGAGCCCTCGTTGCCCAACTCGTGGTCAGCAAACCTATTACCGTTCAGCACAAGCGTCTCTAATACCGGCAGCGTCGTGCATATCTGCACTACAGTCTTTATGGATGTGAACAAATTGTACCCGAGGTTCAGGTGACGCAGCGCGGCCAAATTGAGTGTATTTGCTGGCCGGTCCGCGATGCCCATCTTGATCAGGAATGCAGTGCCCAGCTTGTCCAGCTGCGCCTGGCGCATGCGGATCTTGTCAGCACCGTAGGTCTCCATGACCTTAGATGAGCTCACGCGGATAAATACCGAAGTGTCATCAGTGTCCTTGAGATACTTTTCGAGCATGGCATCTTCAAAAGATCGCACTGGATCGGGCTTCTTTGTGCTCTTGACAAACGAACCGGCAGTAGAATGCGCACCTAGCCTGTTAGCAAAAAAGGCTAAATGAGATTTCATGCAGGATATCATACCTACTTACAATTAAAGTACCGGACGCCAGCGAGCGTTCCGTCGTGCTTGCCGCGTTTGGGATCATCCCACTCGACTCCGTAGGCGGTGACCGACCATGGCGGGATGCGGCCTACGTATCTGACAGTGCACAGCTCCGAATCGTAGGAAAGACGCGTGCCGACAGCAACAGTGGGATCCATGGTGATCAGTGGTTAGGCGGGTATGTGGGGCTATGAGGTCCGACAAAGTTCGGGCCATTAGTTGTGTTGATTGTTTTGATTTTTTTTTTTTTGGAAGTTTAAAACCTTCCCTGAAACTTTAACCTCTTCCTTCTGGTCATACCACGATAACTCTCCGACTATTCTAGGCCAGTCACCCCTTTCTGTACGTTCGTTCCTGTACATTCTTTTACTGTGCTATGCGTGTTTCTACTCTCATTTCTGCAGCGGCGCTTATGGCCGGTTCTGCCCACGCCCTGATACCCATTGAGATTAAGGGCAGCCGCTTCATTCGCCCGGCTCTCAATGCCTCCGACGAGGGCGAGGTCTTCCAGATTGTTGGTGTCGACTACCAGCCCGGCGGTGCATCCGCGTATGATGGCACTGCAAACTCTGATGTGCTTACCCATGAAGATGCTTGCTTGCGTGACGCCTACGTGCTTCAGCAGCTTGGTGTCAACACCATCCGCATCTACTCAGTCAACCCTTGGCTCAACCACGACGCATGCATGTCCATCTTTAATGCTGCTGGTATCTACGTTGTGCTCGATGTCAACTCCCCGCTTGGTGGTGAGTCTATTGCTCGCTACGACCCCGGCCCTTCTTACAACGAAGGCTACCTCAACCGTGTCTTTGGTCTTGTTGATGCTTTCCAAGGCTACCCGAATCTACTTGGCTTTTTTTCTGGCAACGAGGTTGTTAACAATGATCAGTCCGCCAAGGTTTCTCCCGTCTACATGCGCGCTGTGACGCGTGATCTGAAGCAGTACATCAAACTGCATTCCAACAGAACCATTCCCGTTGGTTACTCTGCTGCAGATGACATCCAGCTTAGAGAGGCCATGTGGGAGTATGTCCAGTGCGGCGACGACGACTCGCGCGCCGACTTTTACGGTCTCAACTCGTACCAATGGTGCTCAGGCCGTGACGACTGGACCTCGTCAGGTTACCAGAAACTGCTTGACACTTTTAGCAACACCACGATTCCTATCTTCCTTTCTGAGTACGGCTGCAACGCTGTGACTCCCCGTACTTTTGACGAGGTCTACGATGGTGTCTACGGAAAACTCGCTGATGTCTTTTCTGGCGGTCTTGTTTACGAGTACTCTCTTGAGGCCAATAATTATGGTCTTGTTGATATCAAGTCTGACGGCTCTGTTCGTCTTTTGGATGACTTTGCCAACTTGCAATCTGCTTATAACAAGGTCAAGCTTGATAAGCAGACCGAGTCCAGCGTTGCCAACGTCACGCATCCTGCCTGCAATGATGCTCTCGCAAAGACTATCAAGGCTATTGATTCTTCGTTTGACCCCTCGTTTGACCTGCCTAATTGCCCTGCCGAGGACATCCTTAAAAAGGGCGTTGGCAACAACAACAAGGGCGAGATAATTGATCTTGCCAACACCCAGTCTAAGTTCGATATTTACAACATTGAGGGCAAGGCGATTGCCAATACCTCCATCACTATCAACTTTGAAAACCAAATCAACACGCCATCTGGCTCTAACATTAACAACGTTGATACCAGCGGCAAGACTGACACTGTAGCTGGATCCAGCCAGACTACAACCAGCTCCGCTGCAGCCCAGTCTGCGACTACTTCGTCGTCTTCAGGCGGTGCTTACGTTGCCGGTGTTTCTGCCTCCGGCGCTTTTGGTGCTGTTGCTGGTCTCGTTGCCATGCTTCTCTAGATCTTGTAATTTTATGTTATCTTGTGTCTATGGATTTTACCGACAATGATGAAAAATAAAAAAAAAAAATACTTGTTTTTTCTAAAAAGGAATCGTAGTTTTCCACAGTCTCAGTAGAAAATAGTATATTAATTCTAATGGCATACAATGGCGTCTATATAAGATTTGATAAGTTCTCATTGTTCTGTTCAATTTTAAAGATTTGACTTGTGTTTTGGGTTTTGGATTTCTCTTTTCCTTCTTGCAGTACTGATAACTCGCCGCTTGTTACTGCCCCGAGCCCTTTTCTCACATACCCCCAAAACATCAACAACAACAACAACAACAACAACAACAACGAGACAAATAAATATGAGCAACTCAGTGATACCTCCACCGTACGCGCCGACCTCCAGCGTGTCTTACACGGGTGCGCGCGCGGCAGCGTCGGCATTACTTGACACCGAGATCAAGCTGGTAACCAGCACCAAGGAGCGCGAGCACTACGACTCGCTGGCCGAGATCTACGCGATACTCACGTCGCTTGAATTCCTTGAGCGCGCATACCTCCGTGATTCAATCTTACACACCGAGTACACCCCCACGTGCTTACGACTACTGGCCCAGTATAATGGCATTGTGGGCTCGAACCCGGCGCTTTTGGGGGACGCGGGGATTGATGGGTTTCGCGATCGGTATGGCATTAGTGCTACGCATGCCATTAGCCGACTTAAAATTGGCGTGCCGGCCACAGTTGAGCATGCTATAATGGAAAGTAGTGGAGCGGGTAATGGGGCCGCTGGTGGTGGCGGGAGTGGTGGTAGTGGTGCCGGAGGCATGGGTGCCAGCGCGCGCGCGGTGGCAGAGGCAACAGGAGTAAGTATACCTTCATGCAGTGAACTACTGCCCGTTTGATGAGTAAGGGGAAGTAAGAGTGCCAATGGCCTCTCACCTCCCCCCCCCTGCTATCAGTGGTTGGTTAATGATGGTAATAAGACATGGAAGCTAACAGACACGGTACAGAACTTCATTACGTGCATGGACGCACTTCGACTCAACTATAAAGCCAAAGACCAGTTACATCCGCTCCTAAGTGAACTGATGACAAGTCTCAACAAAGTCACCAAAAAGGACTTTGAGGGTCGCGGAAAGATTGTGCAATGGTGAGTACAGACTATTTTTTTTTTTTTTTTTTTTTTTTACAGATAGGGTCTTCAGAATGCTAACATAAACCCCCTTTTTAGGCTTATCACGCTCAATGCGCTCAAGATTAACGAGGAGATTAATGAAGAGCAGGCACGCCAAATGCTCTTTGACCTCGACAACGCGTACAAGGTCTTCTACACTAATCTGGAATAGTCCGTAATTAATGTAAACATAACTATTTTTGTCATTTCATATTTTTAAATGTAATTATTAATTTTACTTTCCATGCTAAGTTACTCTCGTTATATCTATTGCTGCTATTGCTGCTTTTGCGCGCATGCGCAGACTACACAATACGGAGCTCCTCCAAAAGCCGTTCGACCTCGAGCTGGCGCCGGCTCTTGACGTCAGTGTCGACAACCTGCGATTTGAACGAGTCTGCCTCGCGAATAAGCGCCTCGACGCCAATGGGCCGGTAATTGAGCTGCTTCATGAAGCTATACACCTCTGATGCTGAGCCAAGCTTTACCAGGTCAGCTTCAAATAACTTGAAGAGCGCCAATGCCACGCGGAATAAATAGACCTCGCCCTCGCTGCATAAAAACACGTCCCACACGCGGAAAAGCACGTCGGGTGGTAATGCGTCAGTAAAACACGAAAGAAACCAATCAAACGTGATAGCCTCGACTTGCACGCCCACCTCAGCAAGATGAACCCAAAGCGTGGGAAGTAGAGAAGCAAATATTTGGTTAAAAACAGTTTGGTCCGCGCGTGAAGTAAGCAAAGGTGGAGAAAAATAGCCTGCCGGTAAAATATTTTCAACCAGTGAGACGAGCAGCCAGAATGCCTCTTCTTCTGTGGCAAAGACCAACAAAAGCATTGCCGTGATCAGGTTCATACCCTGGCAATACCCCACCTCCGGGTTGCGCCGACTAAAAGCAATCAGCACGCGCCGCAGTTTGTGGACGCCGGGGCCCTTACTTCCAAAAAACACATTGTATGGCATCGTGCGGTACAAATCAAGGTCAATTTGGTTGATGGACTCGTGTTCATTTTCAGTCTCCTCGCGAGCAACAAGGCTCTGGTAAACGCCAGGGGTCTTGAGACTACGCGCGCCCGAGCATTCGCTCCAAATCTTTGCACGGTACGCAACGGGCACGCCGCCAAGAACAAGGGTCTTAAACTCCTTCCAGAGCTGCTGTTGTTGCGATGTAAACTTTTTGAGCGAAGTGAGCACTGCATTATCAATAGTCTCGCTAACGCTGCTGCCGCCACCACCGCTAGAGCTTCCAGATCCGTGACCGGTCATGTAGTACGTAGTATTTGCAAGGCCCGTGCCAGAGACCCCGATAAGTTCGGTGCCATTCTGCACAGATGAGGTAAAGTCCGCAATTGTGTTGAGTTTTTCAAGAAAATCATTCCAGCGCGAGGTCTGCGCCTTTTGGATGGTATCATGCATATCGGTGAGTTGCGCCAACAGCATGCGTACGGAGTTGTGCTGCTGAGGCCGGGTGTCGTTATCATTAGTCTTATCATCGTTAGTATCATTAATCGTAGTGAGTGGCGCGCTGCTATCTGGCGCCAACTCATGAGTTAGGGGAAATGCTGTAGCGTTTTGGGTCACAACCTCAGGTTCAAACCGCGAAGGTTTAAGAATGTGAATCTGGGACCGGGAGTTTTCATTGACAATCTTGACCAGCGCATGCTTGGGCGGGTCGGGCTCTTGCTGCGGTGACTTGGTAGCAGGGGCTGATGCGGGCGGCTCCTCGTCTTCGTCCTCCTCTTCTGTTACAATTTGGTTTTTAATGGATTTGGAGTCTTTATGCCGGTCGTATATGAACCCAAACCGGTCGGTCAAATATTGATCATGCAGTCCGTAGTAGTTGTTCCATGAGGGAAGCAGCGTTGGCGGCTGAATATTTTGCGGAACAATATTGTCCAGTTCAAGCGGCCGCTTGTCGTTGGGAGTTGGTGCCGACGGGCCCGATCCCGGGACGTGGTCCTTGATGCTCTTGGGAATCCACTCAAAGGCTTGCGAGCTGCTGCGCGGCCGGGCCGTACTGAGAAGATTCTTGTAATGCGAACCCTCACTGTGTATGCTAGTAGTATCACGTTCAGCCGGAGGGTAGATTTCAGCAGAATATAAAGAATCAGCATCGTCTTCAGACGTCATTGACCCAGCGCGGTTCTTTCGGCTATGGATATCTTCAGATCCGCCCAGAAAAAACCCCGTCCAGGATTTTTGCTTGTTTGATCGCGCATTGAACAAACTTGTCGAGGCGCCGCTATTACTGCGCGATTCTCGTGAACTATGTTTGAGCTCACTTTTCGCCGTTGCAATACTACTAGGCGCAGTGGCAGTAGTGGTGGCAGAAGTGGGCGGCTCGGCTGATTCCATGCTGTGCTCATCATTTATAGCCTGAGACATAAGCTCGTCCAGCACTTCGCGAGGCTTTCTCACCGTAGCATTGCGTAGCGCCTTGTCCACGTCGGCCATGGAGACACCGCAATGGCCAAGCATTTTTTTTAATTCGCGCTCGCGATCCTCTTGCTGTTTGCGGATCAGGATCAGCTCGGCCTCACGCTGTGCCAGGTCTGTCGCAAGCTGCCGCACTACATTAACTGTGCCATAGCGCGTCACAAACCGCTCCAGTGCCGCATCTGATAACAAATGAAGATTTCCCGGTGCAGAGTTAAAGTTAATATCGTCAAATAGCGACTCTCTACTATCGTCGACGGGCTCATCTTGCGGATGAACAATCGGCTTTTCATGCAAATGCTGAGCTGAAGCGCCGGCGGGTGCGGACGCCTCTTTTAAAGAGGTAAGAATAGCCCGGAGATTAGCAAAATTGTTGGACGAACTGCCCCCGTCCCCTCCGGACATTGAATGGGCGCCTGTGCTATTGGTACGGATGGAAAAACGGTTGACACTGGATACGGGCGACCCCGGCCCAGAGGAAGTCACAACAACAGCTGTCGGCAGGGCCGGCAAAGTAGATTTAGCGGCTTGGGCAGCCTGTTTTGAGGACAGCAGTGTAAGCTTTGAGCTGGACCTGCGGCCCTGTAGCTTATGGGAACTGCGTCGGGTGATGATCGGGGCGGCGGAAGGGAGTAAGTTCTGAGAGCTGCCAGCACTGCTGCTGATACCGCTGCTAGCGCCACTGTTAAAATTATTGTCGTTACTGGTAGCGGGCGGCCCGTTGGCTGTGGCAGCAGGCGTGAGCGTCGGATCGTCAACGATAGAGTCAATGCTGTTGGTGTTGGAGTGTAGTGGATGGTATTTAGTGCGACTCGGTTGATACAAACCGGCGGCTGCCGCATCACCTTCAGCGTTCTCCAAGAGCGCGGCCGCGCCGGCAATGGACGAGCTGCGGGAGACGTTGGCTGCAATTGCCATTATGAGTGCCGTGGTTATCGGTGTAGGAAAGTCGGGACGGAGCAAAAGGAGACAATGGGAGAAGTAGTCGCGATCAGCGAGGTTAGGGCAACTACAGCACCATTAGCAGGAAAAAAAAAAAAAAAATAATGTAAACAGAAATCTCTGGTTCCATTGACGCGTTCCATCCTCAGACTCAACCGACGGACAATAACGCGCGCGGTAGACAGCATACACACACGACATTCACATACACAATGGACGACTTGCATCTCAAACTTCAACTTACCGCTGAGGATGCGCGCTACGTGCGCGAAAAGTTTCTCGTTGCCGTCGACGACAAGATCAATTACCACTTACCCGCGCAGCTTGTCTTTGATGATGGCGCGCAGCAGCAGCAAGAGGACCCTATGCGCAGTAAGGTTGAGGATCTTGTCAAGGAGGTAAGCATCAGCATCTGCCACCCGAGGAAGTAGCAGAAACCCATGCACGCGCATAGCAGCACTAACTAACCCACGCCTCCCCCTCCTCTGCAGTTTATTCATGAATCGTTTGAGCTTACGCGCCATGGGCTCATGGTCGATGGCGTTGACATGTCAACCCGGCCCAACTTGCGTGACGATCTCGCGGCGCCAAAGGAGGAGATTGAGCCTTTTGACTTTGAACTCAACGACCGGCTGCGGCAGCTATACGCGCGCGTTGACGACCTAACGCTCGAAATTGCCCGCCTGCGTAAACGCGTGCCCGCTGAGAGCACGCGGCTCTACCAGCATGCGCTAGAGCGGCGGCGAGAGCTGGAGCAGCAGGCTGCTTCAGAGTCAGATGCGGATGCAGAAGAAGATGCAGAGGACGCTGATACAGACGCGCGGCTGCAACAACTCCAGGACATTAAACACACGTACTACGATGCGATCGGCGGTCTCGACGAACTGATATCTACAATACCCGAGACCAAGACCCAGCTAGAGCAACTAGAGCAAACCCTACAGTTTATCCAGAATGAACAAGACTCAGCATTATCAAAGCCGCAATAGCTTGCGTATGGACTGCAATAAAGAAACAACCTTGGGTATTATTTTGGTATCCAAAAAATATTAATTATTAAGACTCTATTTATTTACTCCTCCTTGATGCCGCCACCAGTGCCGGCCTTCTCAGCCTGCTCAATAGTCTTCTTGTCAGTCTTGACTTCGCCCTGGCCGCCAGCGGCGCCGAACATGGAAGCGACCTTGAAGGGACGCTTGAGGTCGCCAGAAGCAGCCTTGCCAAAAACGTGGATCTGGACAATGTTCTGCTCAATAGCGGACTTGAGGGGCAAGATGGACTGGATCAACAGCGGGTTGGTGTACTTCATGTACAGGTGCATGAACGCAAGCATGGCGATACCGCTGGCCATACCCTTGATGGCAGAGTTGACCTGGGTCAGGTCGTACTCCTTGACAGTGGTGGTAACGAGCTTCTCTTCGGTCTGGCCGCTGAGAGGGGAGGGGGGCTCAACGTACTTCATAGTGGTGAGATCTGGGCGGGGGGTTAGCATGCAGGATAACTAGGCAGTAAATCAAGATGATTTTCATCCCGGATCGGGGGCATTACTTACCATTCTTCTTGTTAATGATCGACTTGGTGTAGAGGTATATGCTCAGGATAATGAGGTTAGAGAGCACGTAGAGGCCGCGGATAGCATTGAGCACGTTGGGGTCATCAAAGGGAACCTTTTTAGCGAGTTGCATCACGATAAGCGTGACGGCGAGGTTGGTGAAAGCAGGGTTCATGATGATTGTTGGTGACTAGGCGGCGATCTGGGGGAGTTGGAGAAGGGGGAGGGAGGGAAGAAAAGGGAAGGGAAAGAGATTCGTGGCTTTTTAAAGAAGAAAAATCGAAAAAAAAAAAAAAAAAAATTGAAAAAAATTAGAATTTTCTCTGGGCTTCCTTTCAGACGCCAAGTCAGAAATATCTGAAATTTCACTCTCCCGCTCCTAGATAAAGGCCCCGATGGACTTGAAGATATTGTGCAATTTTACAACAACAACACGCATAAAACTAATCTTACAATAGACCCAGATATAGCAGCGACAGCACCGGAACCGCCACGCCCACGGATACTCCTGTCAGCACTTTGCTCGCCCACCAAATATGCTGCACCCCGAACGTGCACAGGCTGAACGTGAAATTCCACTCGTCGTCATGGCGCCATCCGCTCAATAATCCTCCGTTACCGCCAAATTCGCCCATCATACTGCGCACCGTGATCTCGTGGATGCCGCGTACGCCGGCGGGATGCGTTGCGTTGCTGACCGCGGGGCTGCCAGCTGACACCGCCCACCGGCCCTCCTCATAGTAATATGTAGATTCACACCCCTCGTGATCATGCCCCGTAAGTATCACTCCTCCATGAGGGTTTCCCAGCCCAAATACAAGGTCTAGCACGCGCTGCGACGTCTGCTCCGTCAAATGGTTTTGCTCTCGTAAAACTCTGCCGTATTCCTCGCCGTAGTAGGTGAAGTAGGGCCCATCGCTGCATATCCCTTCTGGCTTGGCGAGGGGCACGTGCGTTAGCAGAATTGTGGGCCCCGTAAACTGATCGCGCGCTACTACGGTTTCGAGAAAGTTCCAGGCGTCCTGGCGGAATCGGTCGTGGCCCATGGGCCCGTCGAGCACAAGCGAATTGAGAACTACGATGCGGTACTTGTCCTTTTCCTCCTCTCCGTAATACTGGATGAAGTTAAGCTGGCCAAAAGAGTGCTCGTAGCGCGCAACACGCTCAGGCGTGACCTCGCCGGCGTAGCCAATATCGTGATTGCCAGTAATGTTGATAATGTCCGTACCTGAAGGCAGCAGCTCCTGGCGGAAAATGCGCTTCTGATACCGTTGCACACGCTCATAAAAGTTATCGTCAGGGATCCATTGGCTTGACACCAGGTCTCCCATGACAGCAACGTGCGTTGGCTGCAGAGCGCTGATGAGCGTCTTATAAATGTGGCCGAGGTAGTGATCGTTGCCATAGAGATCAAGCTTTGTTCGGTACGAGCTAGATGCCTCTGAGCCCCGGATCTGAGGGTCGCCAAACGCAAGTAAATGAACCGTTGAGTCTGCCCGCCAAGTGCACGCGGCGGGCTGCAGTAAAGGATAATAATAAAGGTACAAATTGGCGGCTAGCGTGGCAGCTAATACAAGCCAGCCAAGCGCTTTGAGAAATCCCCGGAGCGCGGTCCACATGATGACGCAGTAGTTTCTGACTTGTAGAGTCGATCAGACTTAATCCGTTTTTGAAGAGAAGGTTTAGGAGAAGCGAAATTGCCAGCACATTTGGAAAAAAAAAAAAAAAAAAAAAATTGGAATAAATAAATAAACAGGGCTCACGATTTCTTTCTCCTCTTCTCTTCCGGTCATCAAACCTGTCAGATCGTGATTCCCAACGACTTTCGTCTATATTGCTTTTAGTTCATCAGGCTCACCGTTAATATCTATTTTTTTTTTTTTCACAAAATGGAAGTTATTGGCCAGATTATTGATCCCCTTAGCGGCTACATCCGCCCCATCACTGCTCTCATCCCCAAGCCCGTGGAGAACATTGGCGTCAGTTTGCTCGGCGACAAATGCTACGACACTCTCATCCGCAAGGTCGACTTTGTCTCAAGCCCCGACTGCGTCGCGCTTGCCATTTCCCGTGCGCTTGGTCTTGGCATTGTTGGCATGTCCTCGATTGTTAAGGTTCCGCAGATTCTCAAACTTGTCGCATCTCGCTCCGCCGAGGGCCTCTCGCTCGTGTCTTTTGTGCTTGAGACCATTGGCTACTTCATCTCGCTTTCCTACGGCTTCCGCATGAACTTCCCCTTTACCACCTTTGGCGAGACGGCGCTTATTGGCATCCAGAACTTTGTTATTTGCTTTTTGATTCTACAGTACTCTGGCAAGAAGACCCTCGCAGCGCTGTTCTTTGCTGCCATCTCGTCGTTTGTCTATATTCTTGTTGATCCTACCAATGCCGGTTACATCTCTGACCAGCAGATGACACTGCTGCAGGGTCTCACTATTCCGCTTTCGCTTTTCTCCAAGATCCCCCAAGTCTTAGCCAACTACAAGAACAAATCTACAGGTCAGCTTAGTGCTTTCTCTGTGATTAACTACCTGGCTGGTTCCCTTGCCCGTGTTTTTACTACATTCCAGGAGGTTAATGATCCCATTATTTTGTCGTCATTTGTGGGCGCCACCATTCTTAACGCCATTTTGGCCATTCAGCTCGTCTTGTACTGGAACAACAGTAACAAACCAATCACTTCTGAAAAGAAGACTAAATAATGGGCTGGTTCCATCTTCTAGTGCTAGTACTCTAGAAAATATATATTTTAAAACATTAATAGTAATAATAATAATAATAATAATAATAATATTTAAATTAGCTTCTAGATATTAGGACAATACAAAGGTTTTCTATCTATCTATCTAATATTTAAATATCTGTCACCACAAAAAAAAAAAGGATTCTTGTTGGAATTTTGACATGAATGTAACTGTTGATAGCTTATGGCCATTTTAAACCTAGCCAAAGCCAAGGGTTATCAAAACACTATGAAGGTTTTCAGTTCTGAGGTTAATGATTTTGATATTAAAACCATTGTTTTATTGACCTTGGCATTAGAATGAGCTTGGTGTTAGATTCAGCCGGGTTTCATTCTTGCATCTTGGTTAATGAAGAGAATAAGTTGATGCGGTTACTTTTTTTTTTTTTAGAAGATAAAACGTCCTAAAAAAAAATTAAAAAAACAGTTGATGATAGACAAAATACCATTTTTGTCGCCAGAATGTAATTATACATGTTGCGCCAAGGTTATGTTGATGATTAAGCGTGATATGAATCACCAAAAGTGAAACAAAAGAGATAACTTAAATGGCTGTTCCAAGAACGTTTTTGTAGGACCCTGAAATCACTAGTAGTTAAACAAACTCACTAAAAAAGTGAAAATATTAAGAGCCCGGCTTTAACAATAAAACTTGACTTGGCATTGATTAAAAGTATTTCCAAGTTGTTTTGTAATTGGGAGGGAAGATCTTGGCATGAAAATTGCAAGATTAAAAAGTCGCAATTGTTTAACAAGACTTGAAAAAAGAAGACTGTTTCACTCTAATAATGATAATAATAAATCTGTTTATTGTCATAATATCTAAAAGTTACAAAATAAAATAACAAGAATATGAAAAGAAGCCATTCAATTCTGGAACACTTTCCTCCCCAAGGCTGGTCAAGCAGTCGTCCCAACAGGTATTTGGGATTTCGGCATTCGATAGCTGTTTCACTCTACTTGAAATCATGAATTAATTGTATTCGCAAGGACTACTAGTGGTTTTAGTGGCTTGCTTAATAATTGCCAAATTTTTGAGTCTTTAAAAGTATATAAGCATCTTTGTGAATTCTCGTAGACTCAGATATCCCAAAATTGATCAATAGAAAAAAAAGCATCAAAGCTATATCTTATCCCCCTTTCTGCTGCACCATGACTTCAATTTCATAATTAATTTCTAACTGCTTTGTTCTATCATTAATGAATCAGTTTGAAGAATATCAATTTCACAACTAGTGAACACAATTAAACACATGATAAAAAATGGCTCTTTTCTCGTTTGACAACAATGAGACATACCATAGGCTTTGATATTAAGGCTGACCTTGAGCTTAAAACATTTTGATGTTAAATTCGATAGATTGTTAGAATTGCCACCTGTAGCAATGTAGGTCTTCAAGACAAGAAAATTGCCGAGGCTAATGTGGTCATGCGAAAATCCGTTATATCAAAAAAGAAAGCCCAAAATTTAAATCTTTCTTCTGTTGGAGCTCCTCTTTTGCAAAACACAGTTTAATGAACGTTTTTTTTTTTTTTTTTCAATTTTTTCAAGGGCTTGACCATTTTAGCTTGCTAGAAGAAATCCTACGTCAAAAGCAAATTCAAAATGTATCAATTTAGTTCTAGCCATGGTATGGTAAAAAGTTTATTCATCATTATACTACAAACAATCAACAAACAATCTCATCATCAAACAGAAGCTTTTATGAGCCTAGCTTGAAATAGTAATTTTGTTTGCATTAGAGGTGACAAGCTTTTACCAATAAGCTCTGTTTTTTTGTAAAAAAAAAAATCTTACCCCTTTTGCGATATCAACGGTTATATAATCAATGGTAAGTTGACAAGTCAAAAGCTACTCTCAATCCGCTAAAGTCAGTTTGTTTTGAAAGACATATTATAGCTTATACTTTTCAGAATTTTCAATTAGTGATGGCTACTACACTATACAACCTTTACAACTGTTATTGAATCTGTTTATATCTTGGTGAAATCAAATGCTGGATCTTCCATGATCCATTTTATTTTATTTTGATAGTGGTAAAATATTTGGCGGGTCCATTTAGCAGAGAATTTTATACACTTTTTCAGAACAGCGCCATGGGGTTGCTAGAACTTTTAGTAAGAATAAAAAAAGCTATCAAAAAGTTATATAATTATTTTTGTTGGTTATTAATGGATGAAGGGGTTGAAGTGATTTGCCAAAAATTGAGACATGTTAGAATAATTGTGAATCCAACTCTAGTTGAATATTTCTAAAAACTTGAGCAAAGTAGGAGTTGCCAACAAGCGTTTTTTTTACTTGGAATTCAATTATTATATGAGAGATCGGAGCCTCCATGACGTTAATAAGGTCTTAAAATTACAACTAGTATGAGGACATGGATACCAGGCTATAAGTACCAATGAAAATCTGGGGTAAACTTTTTTTTTCGTAAAAGCCTCCCCCTGTTAGCTTTACTTAAATTTTTGTCTTTTTTGCAGTTTTATTGTATGTTACTTTATTCCAAGTTACATATTTGGTCATGGCGGGCCAAGTGATAATGTGTAGATTTAAACCGGTGTTACATGCCAACAAAGCCGCAGAATTGCTTCATACAAATTTATTATCAAAAAAAAAAATAGTTTTACTCTACGGAATTCTTCCAACTGACAGGTACTAATCTGTCTTTTTTTTCTTTTTAAAATCCAGCGCAATGATTTTGCAAACAAAAAAAATAACACGGGTAATTTTTTTTCTTATCAAATAACAATAAATGTGTTTACGAGCAAA
The DNA here is from genome assembly GCA_030567025.1 of Geotrichum europaeum. Classification (NCBI taxonomy): domain Eukaryota; kingdom Fungi; phylum Ascomycota; class Dipodascomycetes; order Dipodascales; family Dipodascaceae; genus Geotrichum; species Geotrichum europaeum. Next base: position 31,323 of record JAKUCA010000032.1, read on the forward strand.
AACAAGAACAAAGGTAAATTTCTAACCTCTGGGACTAATGTTGACAAGCTTTTTTTTTAAAAAAAAATTATCAACTACAGAAACGCGGATTATTTAAAAACCCGTGGAGTTTAAAATTGTTTTTTTTTTGTCAAGCTCTTTTGGGAGAGAAAGATGCGGCTGGTGGTAGGTTTGCAGAGTCGGGAGAAATCGCCAGCGAGAAAGGTCTATGCTCTTAAAATCCAGTCCAAGGTAGAAGGGAAAAAAAAAAAAAGAAAAAAGCAAAATTAGAATACCAAAAAAAATATTTATATATATTTTTTTAAATATAGAAAATTAATTGTTGATTGAAATACCGGAAAAAACAGCGATTGATATTCCTGTTGCTTATAGAGACAAAATAAAAAAAAATAAAAAAATTGAAATAATGCTAACCTCGGGATTGGCAATTTGTCAACATAAAAATCTAGAATAGGTTTTAAGCTTAAGCCATGACTCAGTCTCGGCTGGAGAAATTAACACGATTATGAGCACCCAGTTCAAAACTATTTGGCTTTTTTTTTATCGTCAACAATCATTAAGTTGCAATTCTCGTAGCAACGGTACCCAGTAGCCCACTCTGACGACGTCATGATCCGTTTCCCATTCTTTGTATGAATAGTGTATCAAATAGATATTAGAATATTATTTTTTCTTCTCCTTTTTTTTTTGTTTTTATTTTACTTTTATTTCTTCGTTGATGACTTTCGCCCATTCTTGGCTATTTTTTTTTTTTTTTTTTTTTAAAAGCAGAGTTTTTGCAGTAGCCTTGCGTGGGCCCTTTGCACGATGCAAAAGTCTGGGGTAGTAGTATATTTCGCGAATAATGGAGTTTGCTGCATTTGGCATGGGAAAACTTTATTTCTTTTTCATGGAGAAACCACGGGGGATTTTCTCATTTAACACCCATAGGCTGATGTAGTCTGTTGAACAAGCCTTTTTTTTTTTTTATAGCAGATGCCACAAACCGGGATTAGAAAAAGCCTCATACTCTGCCGCAAATTATGAAATTAGGTCTACGTTTGCCAAAAAGACGAACAGACTGGTGGTATTTTGAAATGACCCCAGGTACAATTTAATATCGTTGGGTTCTGTATAAAAGTTGGTAAAAAAAAAAAAAAAAAAAAAAAGAACCCAATTGCTTAGACTAGAAGTCAGATTAGGGCCTCGATGGGGTTGTTTAAACTAGCCACAATGCCATATAAAAGTTCAACTGTCTCCTGCCCAATAAAATCCAAGCTAGTTATCAGTCATAGCAGAAAAAAAACACCCAAAAGTACAAATCGTGGTAATGGTGGGGTGCCATGGCTACAATTGGGTAGAAAGCGGCTTCAGCAAACATAGAGAGACACAGAATCAGTAAGCCCTTCCCCATCCTAGGAGCAGCCAAGGTTTTTGAATCCCATGCAGTCTCGTCGGAAAGTCTGGTGTTGTCAAGATGAAGTTTGAAGAGGGAATTAAAAAAAAATACATGTACAAAAGCTGGATTTAAACTATCTAGTTTTTTCTAGGATAATAAAAGTTCCGAGGTAACTGTAAATTTGGCATTAGTTTCGCAGGTTTTTGGAAAGCAGCAACAGGAGCTAGCCTCTAAACGAGAGACTATGGTAAACTGCAATCAACAGCATAAAAAAAAAGGAGTATTTAAGGTTATGGAATATTTACGTGGGACGAAGGGAAGTTTCAACATTGCCTGAGACGTAGTGGGAAGAATGTTTGTGAATGAGCGTATTATTGATAAGTATATTACGTAGGGGGGAAATGATCAAAAAAGATAGCGGAGTGGTGGCAGGTGTGGTACAGGTGCAATTTGGTAAAATAATTTTGTTACGTGTTTACATCGAACATTTACAACAAAACTCCCCCGATAAGTTCATTTTGTGTTCAGGACTGGCGGAAGACAATCACCGGGGGGAGATCTTTTTTCTGAGCTCCTTTTGCCAGAATACTTTTTTTTTGTTTACTCAAGGATCGAAGGAAGTTATTTTATTTTCGGTAAACAGCGTAAAATTTTTTTTTTATTATTTTTTCTGGGGAAATCATGGTGGCCTTCTCGGTTCCAAAGACCCAGTGGCGGCTGTCAAAACGTGGTCCGTTGCGATTGTTGGGAATATTTATTAGTCATGATGATTTTATGACTAAAATAGAATTATATTAGTCATCTTTTTTGGGTTTTGTAATTTTTGTCTTGCTCTCACTGGTGCATAACAAGGCAAAATCTGGTATAGTAAGTTCTACAAGTAGTGCACAGTTCTAACGTCATTTAATAATTTTCTTTGATTGTGACCCCTCATTTCCCGCACACCCTCAAACATACGCTAATTGCCCTTTCCTCCCACCTTCCCACTAAATGGCCTAGGCCCCCGGCTTCATTCATCATGTCGTTGAAAAACCACAAAGTTACATACCAATAATAATTTAAACCATATTATGATCTGGTTCGTTACAGCTATTAATAATTTGTATAAATAGACCTCTAGATTCTTTAATAATCTCCTTTTTTTTTCATTTCACATTTCCTACTCTCTAATTGTGATTTCTAATAAATCTACACTCCTGGCCACTCTACCCTGCTGACTGTCAAAATCCCCTAAAAGCAACTACATTTTGACCACATAGCAAGCATACAGCATCAACTTCTCGCCAGTGTTAACACGTTTATTTAACTCCCCAATTCCATATTAAAGCTTTACCTGGCTTATTCTTTTCATTATTATAATATTTTTTTTTATTATCAGTTGCTTTATTTGCATTTCTTTCATTGGCATCTGATTCCTGGACATTTTTTTTTCTTTTACTCAGTGTTCACAAAATAATCTGCCCCTCCAAAATTTTTTTGTGAATTTTTCTTTTAACGGATTTCTACTCCCACCGGCAAATTTTCAAATTTACTATTTATTCAAGTTCAATTCCTTTTAGAAATCAACTTTTTTTTCTACTTTTTTTTCCTTCTTGTTTTTTTTTTATATTTTTTTTCTCGTTAATTTCCCTTTGCTCACCTATCCATACATATATTAATAATGCTCTACACTCCAAGAAGACGTTCTTCCTCTTTGGAAAAAAAAATTGCGGCCCTTGACATTCAAGATGAGGTTGTCATTGTTGTCCTGGGAGCCTCCGGTGATCTTGCGAAAAAAAAGACTTATCCCGCTCTTTTTGGCCTGTTCAGAAATGATCTCTTACCCCCTAACATCAGAATTGTCGGTTATGCTCGTACAAAAATGTCCCACGAGGACTACAAAACGCGCATTTCTTCCTACTTCAAGCTTAATGACGACGAGACCAAAGCAAAGGCCGAGCTCTTTCTCAGTAAATGTTCATACATCTCTGGCCAGTACGATACCGACGATGGCTACATTGAACTTAACAACCACATTCGTGCCCTTGAGACTGAGATGAAGGTTAGCCGGCGTGACCGCCTCTTTTACCTGGCTCTTCCTCCCTCTGTTTTTGCCGAGGTTTCTATCCATCTGAGAAAGCATGTTTACCCTGGAAACGAAGGCTCTGCCCGTGTCATTATTGAAAAGCCCTTTGGCCATGATTTGGAGTCATCTCAGAAGCTGCAGGCTCAGCTCGCTCCCATCTGGCAGGAAAATGAGGTCTTTAGAATCGATCATTACCTTGGTAAGGAGATGGTGAAAAACATCCTCATTTTGAGGTTTGGTAACATTTTCTTTTCTTCCTCGTGGAACAACAAGTACATTTCCAATGTGCAGATTTCATTTAAGGAACCCTTTGGCACACAAGGCCGTGGTGGTTACTTTGATTCCATTGGAATTATTAGAGATGTTATGCAGAATCATTTGTTGCAGGTTCTTTCACTTGTTGCCATGGAACGTCCTGTTTCTTTCGAGGCTGAAGACATTCGCGATGAGAAGGTCAAGCTTTTGAAGGCTATTGCGCCCATTACCATTGATGATACTATCCTTGGCCAGTACGATAAATCCGAGGACGGCAAGGAGCCCGCCTACATTGACGACGATACTGTCCCCAACGATTCCAGAGCCGTTACTTTTGCTGCTCTGCACCTGCAAATTAACAATGAGCGTTGGGAAGGCGTGCCCTTCATTCTTCGCGCCGGCAAGGCTCTTGATGAAGCTAAGGTCGAGATTCGCATTCAGTTTAAAGACGTTGCTAAGGGAATTTTCCAAAACATTCCACGCAACGAGCTCGTCATTAGAGTGCAACCTGAGGAAGCCATCTACCTGAAGATGAACTCCAAGTACCCTGGTTTGACGACAAGAACTGTCATTACTGACTTGGATCTGACCTACCACTCACGTTACGAGAACCTTCGCATTCCTGAGGCTTATGAGGCGCTAATACTCGATGCTCTCAAGGGTGACCATTCCAACTTTGTTCGTGATGACGAGCTTGACGTGTCGTGGCAACTGTTCACGCCTCTGCTTCATCAGATTGATGACGACAAGTCCATCGTACCCGAGAAGTACCCGTACGGATCTCGCGGTCCCGCCAGCATGACCAAGTTCCTGCGTGATCGCGGCTTTGTCAGAGACCACGAGGGTCTGTACCAATGGCCTGTCACGAAGGGATCAATTTAATGAAGTTTATGTAGAATAATGAAGTAAAAAAACACAGTTAATTAAACTGTTTCAAAGAGATTACCAAACTTGTAGAAAAAAAAGTTTAAAAAAAAAAAGTATGCTCCTCCTCCTGAAATCATCAGTTTCTCTCTAGCCAAAACCAGAAATACCATGGGGATACTATGACCGACAATGATCTTATCATCTATGACGAACAATACTACGTCCTGTCGGCTACGTTCAATAGGCTTGTGCCGCTTTTCTGTGCAGACCTTGCTATGCTCCAGTCTTTTACTCAAGCTTATGGGCGGCCACCTAATGACCGCGGGTATCACGTTAATGGCCGCGCCTTTTCACCACCATTCCTTTTTGGAAATCATCCCATCAACTACGTTACCCTGACCGGTCGCTGTCGCGATGTCCAGGTACTTGGTGGTACCGGTGAACGCGGGTTTGCGGCCGTAATTTTGTCGCTTACAGATGATACTGGTGGCCAACCGATCGAGGCCATTTACTCGCGGACCGACTGTGTAGGCCCGGCTAACAACAGCAGCGGCAGCATGAAAACGGCAGATTATCTCAACAAAAATATGACACTTACGGGCTACCTTACGCGTAATGAACGCTTCAATCGCACGCAAATGAAGCTTATTACGGCGCCCGACATCTTTCCAGCATCAGAGGCCGCAGCAACAATAGCAGCCGCCGTAAAATCAAGTGAACCCAGTTCAGCTCCGGACAATTCTTTGACAAGGGCAGCTTGGGAAAGTAATAATGAGGACGTGTTAGCGGAAGAGCTTAGGCGCACGGCGCGGACATTACAGTTTCGCCACGAAGTGCTGGCGCGGCCATGGGCCCCGGCTCAGGATGACATAGACCGCGTGCTAAGCGGCCTGTCCGTGGCCAAGTCAGTAGCAGGAGCCTTGCGGCCGGAAGAAATTCTTGGGCAGGTTGCAGCAGCAGACAAACTTCTCCAGGACACTACAAAGCAAGCGTTATCAAGTACATCATCAACAGCATTAGAAGCAGAAGTGAATGAAAACTTGGCATTATCTTCGGCACACGATAAAAAGGCTCTTGCGGAAAAAAGGCAAAAAAAGAGTTGCATGTACGATGATGATGACGGGTTTGAGAATGACGATGGACTGTCTGTCACAGACAGTGCAAGTAATGACGAAAATGAAGGTGGTGGCAGCAATCAGGGTACTGGGGGTCTCGGAGGTCAGAAAGAGGGAATTGCAAGAGGGCTTGTACTGAGCCGTCGCTGCAATGTTCTTGAATTACGTGACACCGGCATTTATAGTAGTGATGTTATGAGCTCGGTCCGTTGGGGTGCCTCATCGGACCAAGAGTATAGCTCTGATTCGGGCGCTCAAGACTCCAAACAAAATGAGATCCCGATATCAAAAAAGCGCAAAGTTGGTTCTGAATCATTCTCACGGGAAGAACCAACTGCATCAGTATCACTAGAACAGCAAAATCCTTCTTATATCAAAGTGCCCGAGGTTTCGGAAAACTCCATTGTTGATTGGGATTCAGAGGAGGCTGACGGCTTTACCGATATTGACAACGAGGAGCTGAGCCGCGCAGTACAGGAAGAAGAGGAGCAAGAGAAGCTGAGGGCCTCCCGGCGACTTACAAGCGGGTCATCTTATATTGAAAAGCAGCCTCCGCCACCTGGAGTTGTGCTTCCACCGTCGCTTTTGAACCGCCAGAATAGCACGGCTAGCTCGACACAAGCTCAGGGGAGTTGTTGCTCCCTGATTATTCAGCGTCAGAAGGGCACCAAAACCATTGCAACTCATAGCCAAACTAGCATTTTTGTCCCAGCGCGGGGGCTGGCTAATGGATCCGTCTTGCAACAGCATCAACAAATCAGCATGGGCCCGGCGCGGACAATCGGGTTGCAATCCGAGACAAAACCAGGAATATCCACGTCGACTACAGATCATATTTTTTCTCAACCGGAGACTCGTGCAAACACACACATCACCACGATTCATGACGATTTAGAAGTAAACTCAGCATCTTCAGTACTAATTATAAGTGACGACGATGACAAAGAGGATGAGGTGGTTGACTGGACCGATAGTGATAATGTGGTCGATGAGCAAGCACCAATACTTGCTGCTGCTGTTGCATCACATCCGCAGGCTTGTTCAATGCCGCTACTAACTCAACCTGCGATCAACAATCCCGTCAAGCAGCAGCCACCCCCTCCCGGAGTTGATATCAGTGCCTTTGGGCTGCTACGGCGGCCATTGGCGGCTGCTGCCGCAAAGACTTTTGCCTACGGCGAGCATGATGATTTCGATGACATTGACAATATTGGAGAAGACCTGACCGACAGAGATGAATTGATCAAAGAATTTGAGGAAAGGAAACGGAAGGAAAGAAAAAAAAATGAAAAGGATACACAGCGGCAGAAACAGCAAGAGTATTTACAAGAAAATTTGGCTCAAAGTGAAGAAGAGGGACTAACTGGTACCCAGGATGTTGTGGATTGGAGTGGCTCCGACAATGAGCTCGCTTCAGACTTTGATGGTTCTGCATCTGTTGCAGAGGTAATGGTAAATCTGATTCATTCTAAAGTCAACCAGCTGAAATCCTCGCCGCCGCCGCTTCCACAACTAGTAATAGCGGAATCAGAAAGACTCCCCGCGTTAGAGGATGAAAGTGTTGCTTTGAGCACTAGATGGAAATCCCCCGGTCACTCTTGTCGCCCTCAGTCTTCACAAGATTTGCAGACAGAAGAGTCCACCCGCTGTACTACCCCATCTCTAGTTTTGCCGAAAAGCTTCTCAGTTTGGTCTGACAACCATAAAATTTCTAAGTCAAGTTACATTAAAGAAAAACACCTCCCAAGTGAACCTCAAAGACCCAAACATGAGCAATCTAAGGGAGTTATCAACGGACTACCCGTGAGCAGAGTGCCGTTGCAATCAGATAACACTTGGCTGCCCCACGCTACCAGCACTAGAAACACCATTCTGTTGGCACCAGCCGCTACTACTAACGAAGAAAATGATTTGATCCAAGAGCCCGAGGAGCCAAATTCCGACGACTTTATTGCTGATGCATTCTCATCAACGCCGGGTGAGAGGGGCGCCGCCAGCACCGCATACCACCGCATGGTAGCCGAACCCGGAAGTGCAACGCGGCAGCGGCTAGGGTACTGCGTACTCGAGTTCATTCGCATGCAACCCGAGCATCGCGCTTCTCGCAGTGCTATCCTTTACAACTCGGACCTTGTGCACTATACTTACATTGCCCAGGAACATGACCCCAAAAATATCCCTCCTGACCTCACGCACGAACAGATCCTTGACGAAAGGTTTCCTTAACATTTAGTCATTGACATAATGCAATCCCAATTATGAATAGTTAATTAGCGCCAACGGCTTCTTCTTAGACTCATTAAACCGCTGCGCGGGTTTTACCCTCATCGGTCGATTAATTAAGTCCGGCCACGGCACGACTATTATGATCCTCATCAATAGAATAATATGAATAAGAATAATCATACAACATCAACAAAATGATAATATAATACTGATGTATGGAATCCTAAATGATGTGTTTTAGTTGAATGATAATTTCATATTCTTCAATA
>JAKUCA010000033.1:0-39397 GCA_030567025.1 Geotrichum europaeum
GCAGCAAGTTGTTAGTTGTGCAGATGAAACAAAAGCGATAGGTGCCAGGCATTGTTCAAGCAAAAAAAAAAAAAAAACAGGAGAATATGTCTTTATTCAGGCAATCAGGAATTATCATATCAGGAGGCTGCTGCCACATAATCATAACTACAGAAAACATACACACACACACATAAAAAACAGTCTACATTAAATTAATATATTAGGCGGTTAGTACGATCACAGATCAAAAGTACAGTCAGCTAGCTGGCAAAATAAGCAGCAGCTATACCAGTTCAGCCCAGCAAAAAAGAAAAAAAATAAATAAAATAAAAAAAAGAAAAAAAAAAAAAAGAGTAAAGAAAAGGCTGTTTCTAAAATCTAAGAAAAAGCTATACAAAAATGAGGATAAAGATAATAAAATGAGCGACAAAGAAGTGAAGAAAGGTCTGGTATAATATGGCTTTAGGATTCTCCTAAGTAGTAGCAGTGTTTTGAAAAAAAATAAAATAAGGAAGATACTAATAGGAGGTCCTGACTTCCTTAGCCTTTGCCGGAAAGACTGGAGAAGGTAGCTGGCCGTGATCGTTAAGAACCCGTTTAGTTAGCACGATGCTTGTGTCTGTAAGCACGCTTGAAAATAGGCTCGGTGCTGTTCCAAGCAGAGCCAGTCGAAAGCACAGTGAGGGCAGATCTAGTGGCAGAAGCTTCAGCGGTGGGATTGGCGGCCACGGTGAGCAGGTGGGTCTGGGTCTGAACAACATTCTCTGGGTTCGTGGCCGTGCGAGTCTCGATAGTGCCATTGCTGTTGGTAGTGGTATAGGTGTAGGTAAAGTAGATAATATTGGTCACGGTGCGCTTCAAGGTGCTGGTGGTCAAAGTGATGGTGCTGGTCACAGTGCTGTCGGCGGTGTCAATAGTCTCGACAGTGTTGTAGACAAATTCGTTAACGGAAGTCTTAGTCTCAACAGCCTCACCAGCACTGTTAGTAACGGTGATAAAGTTGGTAATGGTCGAGGTCACAGGGCGCGTAACGGTAGAGCGACGGGTCTTAGTAAGCGTGATGGTAGAGACAATGGGGCTCTCACTGGTTGAGTTGCGGAACTGCGCGGTAGAAATTGCAACGCTGCCGGTAGGAACGGTAGACGTGGTGTCAAGAACCTTGGTGAGCAAGCGCTCAACGGTGATAGTGTCAACAACAGCCTGGGACGAGTTGCCAGCAGTGGCAGTATAGTAGTTAGTGACAGTCAAAGTCTTGGTCTCCTTGGAGACAATGGTGTTGTCAATGACAGCAACACCCTTGGCTTCAACGGCAGAGTTGACAACATCCTGAACAGCACTGGAAGGAGCCGTAAGCGTGCGAGTGAGCGTGTTGGTGACAGTGATGTAAGACGAGATTGTGTTCTGAACAGTGCGAGTGACAGTGCCAGTTCCGTTCTCCTCAACGACGGTGACATCGGTGACGCCTGCCGGTGCACCGGTGACGACCTCAGTGGGAATCTCTACGACAACGGTAGCCAGCGAATTAGCAGGGCCAGAGCTAAGCGCGCTGGCACTGTTGGTACCGTTAACAAAACGACGACCAAGAAACTGCGGATTAAGAGCCAGTGTCACGGACACGGGCAAAACAAGGACGGAAAATAATTTCATATTGAAAGGAGTGTAAAAAAGAATGACTAGGGGTTAGTAAAAGAGTGTGTACTTGGGCGAAAAGAATAAAAAGGGCAACAGGAGAGAAAAAAATGAAAATCACGATTTGACCAAGGAGCAGAGGGGCAGGTATTTGTATTCACGAGGGATGAGAAGAAAATCTGACCAGAAGGGAGATGTAGTTTCATTTCTTTTTTGGTGATAAGTTATGGCGGGATATTAGCTTTACAAGTTAGGAACTCATAAAAAACAACAACGGTGGGTATTCAGAGCTTCCTGTTTGGGCAATAAAGTGCACGAATCCGTGCAGCGCTGGTACTAGAAACTGTCATTAAAATGCAGATTAAACAATCCAAAAGACAACTGAATTGAGCAGTCTAAACTTACGGCCCACATGGCGCCAGACCTTGGTCCATAGCGTCGATGGACTTTTGATAGTTCCATGACAACCTTATTCAGTTGGCTCTTAATGAAAACTTGAATCCATCCATCCCAGCTTAATTGTGGACCAATCAAGCGCGTCTTCTTTTTTTCTCTTTTGTTTTGGTGATGAGTTTAACCCCTTAAAATTTCCTTTTTTTCACCCAAACTCAAGCCACCGCATCTGCACGGTGAGTGCATGAAGGAGCGACAGCCGACATCAGCAACCTGATGCAGTCTCTAGGCACCGCACTATGTCAGGATGTCGTCTCTAAAGGTATTTTTTTCAGCGCTCAAAAAAAAAGAACATTCTTGTTATAGCCACCATCAGGTAAAAGACGATAACAAATCGTGACTATACATCTTTTATTGTGTGGTCTCTGGTTCAAGAGGCCCATTCTTGTCATGAGTCTGTAGCTACTGCTGCGCATAGATGTACATCTCTGATGGCTGCATGTAACTCGCGGCTTACATTTTTAGTGTGGCTCTCGGACCGGCGCTAATATACATGTAAATCCCCAACCCAGCCTACCTAACAGATTGGAATCAACTCCGTGAGTTTTGTGTAAACTTCTTTATGATCCTGTTGTTCTGGCAGATTGAATAAAGCCAAAGTTGTCAAAGATTCCTTGATAAGCGTTTTTTTTTTGTTTTTTTGACTCCTTTTCTAAGCCCTAATATTTTAAAAACCTAAAATGACACAAGACAAAAACATGTCAACCACCGCCCATGGAAAAACATCGTGACTATGGCCTTCCATGGGCATCTGGCACGCCAAAAACCTCATTTTCCTTCGAACACTGAGAAAAAAAAATATTCAAGAAATCATGAACAGATAGTTCAAATATATTCCCCCTTTTTTTCAGCTTTAGAAGCGCCAAGTGCGCCTTTGCTTTTCAACCATTTAGGGCGTGAAATTTTAGCTAAACTTTCAAAATTTTCAAAAACCTTTCAATGAAAATGCATTTGTCGTTGTTGACTGATAGAGTAACTAAAACCAATGTGTAGTCTCTCTCACTTTTACGAAAAAACGAAAGCTGCAAGAGGAGGCCGACCTGGCCGAGCTCGCGGATCAAGTTGGCGCCGATAGTACTACTGCCAGCAAGACCGGAACCAACAGCAATAACAGCAACAGACAAAAGAATAAACGGGCAAAACATGATCAAACAAAAGAAACTGGTGCATCTAAAAAGCCAAAGCCAAATAAAGCCATTTATATCAGCGGATTACCAAAAAACGTGTCGGCCCAGGAACTTGACCAAGTTTTTTCAAAATATGGCATCATTGCCGACGATTTAAATGCAGCATCCGAAAAAAAGGATAATGACTACACGAGCAAGCGGATTAAAATCTATCGAGACAAGCAGACAGGCGAGCCTAAGGGTGACGCGTTGATTGTTTATTTTAAACCCGAGAGTGTCCAATTGGCCATTGAAATGATTGATGGCTCAGAGCTACGCGCTGGGTCCGGTGAATTTATCAAGGTCCAGCCAGCGGAGTTCAACAACGACAACAGCAGCGCAGCGGAGAAAAGTAGTACGTTGGACGCGCCAGCACTAAATGGACAAAAAAAGCATCGCCTACAAAAGCACTACGAAAAGCTTAACCATAAGCTCGCCGACTGGGGCGATGATGATAACCTCGCCGGCAGCAGCACGACAAACAAGCGATGGGAAAAAACAGTAATTCTTAAGAACGTGTTTACCCCCGCCGAGCTTGCAGAGGACCCGCTGGCGGCGTCTGAAATTCGTGAGGACATCATTGCAGGTTGCGAAGAGGGCGCCGGGCCTGTCTCGAGCGCAGTGCTCTTTGAGCATGATCCCGCTGGCGTCGTCAGCGTCAAGTTTGAAGACCGTAACGATGCCCTTCGTTGTGTCGAACTCATGAATGGTCGTTTTTTCGCAGGCCACTGCCTCACGGCCAACATCTACGATGGGCGCGAGCGGTTCCAACGTAAGAAAAAGGATACCGACGACACCACTGGCACTGACGAGGGCAAACGGCTGGAAGAGTTTGGCAACTGGCTGGAAAAGGAAGGGTAAGGGCTAATTGAATACATGATTTTGTTACTTTTTTTTTTTGTCAAACGAAAATTTTTTTTTATTTTTCCTACCATCCTCCATAATCATCATCCAACGGAAGACCTTCTGTTAAAAGTAGCTTTTGTAATTATGCCTCCTAAGAAACAAGTTGAAGAGAAGAAGATCCTGCTTGGCAGACCCGGTAACAACTTGAAGGTATGTGAATTCAAAGGCTTATTTTTCAGCCAATTTCTTTTTAAATTAGGTAGCAACAACAATGATTTTTAACACTTTGTTGTCTTTAGTCCGGTATTGTTGGTTTGGCCAACGTTGGTAAATCGACCTTTTTCCAGGCAATTACCAGATGTCCTCTCGGTAACCCCGCCAACTACCCCTTCGCCACTATTGAGCCTGAGGAGGCCCGTGTCATTGTCCCCTCGTCTCGTTTCGACAAGCTCTGTGATATCTACAAGCCCGCTTCCAAGGTCCCCGCTTACATCACCGTTTACGATATTGCCGGTCTGACCAAGGGTGCTTCTCAGGGTGAGGGTCTTGGTAATGCTTTCTTGTCCAACATTCGTGCCGTCGATGCCATTTTCCAGGTTGTCAGATGCTTTGACGATGCTGAAATTATCCACATTGAGGGTGATGTCAACCCCGTTCGTGATTTACAGATTATTCTCGATGAGCTGAGAATCAAGGATATCGAGTTTGTCAAGAAGCACCTTGAGGGTGTTGAGAAGGTTGTCAAGCGTGGTGGTCAGTCTCTTGAGGTCAAGAACAAGAAGGACGAGGCTGCTTTCATTGACCGTCTGCTCAAGTACCTTGAGGAGGGTAAGCGTGTTGCCAACGGTACCTGGACCACCAAGGAGGTCGAGATCATCAACTCCATGTTCTTGCTTACTGCCAAGCCCTGCATTTACCTTGTCAACCTCTCTGAGCGTGACTTTATCCGCAAGAAGAACAAGCATCTTCTGGGCATTAAGCAGTGGATTGATGTCAACTCACCCGGTGATCTTATTATCCCCTTCTCTGTCTGTCTTGAAGAGCGTCTCTCGCACATGGAGACCGACGAGGAGCGCGAGGAGGAGCTCAAGAAGTTGGGTGTCCAGTCCGCTCTCCCCAAGATCATTACTACCATGCGTAGCGCCCTTCATCTTTGCTCCTTCTTCACCTCTGGTGCCGATGAGGTCAGAGAGTGGACCATCCGTGAGGGTACCAAGGCTCCCCAGGCCGCTGGTGTTATCCACAATGATCTTATGAACACTTTCATTTTGGCCCAGGTCACCAAGTACGAGGACCTTGTCGAACTGGGTGATGACAATGCCGTCAAGGCCAATGGTAAGCTGTTGCAGAAGGGTAAAGAGTATGTTGTTGAGGACGGTGACATCATCTACTTCAGAGCCGGTGCTGGTAAAAACTAAAAGTGTGTGTAGCCTGTCATGTATTATATTTAAAAACATACTGCAATGCCAACATTTTAGCGCCATGTGATGCTGTATACAAGTGAGGCTGATTTAATAAGTATTTTTTTTTTTTTTTTTTTTTTTTTTTTTTTTTTCTTTTTTAATTGGGTCTTTTCTTTTTACCCCTCAACCCCACCCCCCCGGTTTTATTCCCTTTTTTTTTTCACAATCCCATATTTGCCTTCTTATTTATTGTAGCAGTTTTCCGGATTGCAAGGTTTTTTTACGAGTACAAAAATTGCTGGGGGTTCCGTACACTGCATGCTCAAACACTGCCTTCCAACTAATCTCAATACAATCGTTATTAGTGTTAATCATGGCGACAGCGGGCAATGCCTTGTCTAAAAATAATTGAGATTGTGCAATTCTTGACCGTTTTACTCGGTACCTCGGGCGACTCTGCTGCTGCAACTTCTGGTTGTAGTTTAAAGGGATGCGACGTGGACGCACAATTGCAGACATGTCCCGCTTGAACTTGCGGTGATTGGTTAGAACTATATGACAAATGATAAGTTAGCGTAAACAGGTCTATTAAAGAAAAAAAACCTAGGAAATATTTTTGGTAAAAAAAAAAAGTCCTTACAGTTCTTTTTTCTTGTTTGCTTAGCGTATCGTTGTGCACTATCCATAAAAACTCGGATATTTTCAATAGCCGTGTCTGTTTTAGTTTCTAGTAACTCGTATTTTTCCAAAACTGAAAACTCCAATCCACGCTTTTTGATTAATCCCGCTTGACGAAGACGCGGCTGCGATTTGTGTGGTAATTCCTCGTCTAAAGCTAACAGGGCCACCATTGCTGTGGCACTGCCGGAGCTGGCACCATCTTGGTTATTGTTGTTGCTAGCAGGCGTGCCCTTTTCAAATTTAAGACAATAGCTCTGCTCAAAATACAGAGCGTTAACTTGACAAAAAGTTGAATAGAGCAGTGTGTCAAACCCCATATTGGCAACCCAGCGTTTAGCAAACTCATCAAAAAAGCGTGATGAGCTCGAAAGGACAGCTTTGGCTACTTCGGATCGACTAAGCAAAAGTGCCTCGTCTATAAACCTTTGGGCTTCGCGGTAGGTGTTAACCTTTTCTTGTGGCAGCTCAACTCCAAGACTGGTAAAAGCGTGTAAAGTACGCACGGCGTCGTCTTTGTCGTTACCCGCGAGGTCGGGAGGTTGTTGGTAAAGATCAGCCAGGTCATCAGCGCCGTTGAAAATAAAAGTCAAGATAAAGTCACTTTTTTTAATCATTGAGGATGACAATGGAATGGCCATTTTTTTCAGACCATTCTCGCGAATCCAGTGGTTAGCAGACCGGAAAGGAACAACCGCTGGCAAAACCGGGCGAGAATTTTTGTCGAGTGGTTTTCCCGCAGTCGCTGCTGTCGACAGTTGCTTGTAAGCGAGATTGTCAACAATGGTTCTGGGAGCAAGCAGAGAATACTGCGACACATAATGGTAGTTTGGCAGCCCTAGCGGCAGTGAAGCTTGAATGATTTGCATGGCGCTTGTTTCCTTGCCGCTTGCGCTAGCATCCTTTATTCCAAATTGATACGGGCGGTTGTCCGCAATGGTTGTATTGAATAAAAACAGTAACGACGTGTTTTCCCGGGGCACATATAGCCCGCGCGAGCTGATAAGATCAAGTCCGGAGCCAAACGCCTCACGGAGCTCAGGGCCGCTTCCCAGCTTGACAAACTGAGTTGTGGCCGGAAGTCCTAAAAGTTGCAGATCGGCTGGGTTTAGCAGGTCAAATGGAATTGAGTAGTAATTACTCCAGAGTGCAGCTGCCGATGGTTGTGGTTTGGAGCTCGCAGCCTTCTCGTCTTCGATAATGAGCAAGCCAAGTGCGCCCGCTGCATTTAGCATAAGCCTTATTATCGTTAATAGTTTATTCTTTTTCATAGCGGACCTTGCTGTGTTTGGTGAACAGCACTGGGTGAAAAAAAAAAAAAAAATCTTTTGAGTTGGACAATAAGTATAACCCAGCGGGACGTGATTCAAGTCGCACAATTACAAGGTGATGATGACTTTTTTATTTTTATTAAACTATTTACAAATCCTTTACGCATAGGGAATTCCACGCGCTGCGTTTTATCTCTTCTTACCAAAAAGGATCTCGAAAAAGGTCTTATCGCGAACCTCCGAGGGCTTCCAAACGGCCATGTGCTCCTTCATCTTTTCAACAGCGGTCTCAGCGTTGTACTGGCGACCAAAAACATCAACATACTTGCCCTCAGGGTCCATAAAGTAAAAGAAGATCGAATGATCAACAAGGTAGTCCTGGCCAGGTTTCAGATTAGCCGGGGTCGAAAAGTATACTCTGTAAGCCTTGCAAGTCTTTTTAATTTCCTCATAAGTACCGGTCAAACCAATAATATCGGGGTGGAACTCAGCCAGGTAGTCCTTAAGCACCTCGGGGCTGTCGCGCGCGGGGTCACAAGTGATAAACACGGGGATAACCTTCTTCTCATCCTTGTTGATAGCGTTGAGCATTTCAGACATTTTCTCAAGCTCGTCGGGGCAGATATCAGGGCACATGGAGAAGCCAAAGTAAATCAAAGAGAATTTGCCAAGCAGATCCTGTTCAGTGAAGGGGTTGCCGTGCTGATCAAGCAGATTAAAAGGGCCACCAACGAGGGGTTTACCATAACCACGGTTAGACTCCTCAAGCTTCTCAACCTCAATTCGCTTCTTCTCGCTTTTGAAAAAGTAGAGCAAACCACCGCCTGTCGCAATAAAGAAGATGGCAGCCTTCCAGTTGATAAAGCCAACAGTGGCCTGCTGTTCAGCCTTGTTGGAGTCAAAGGCTTTGCCGACAGCAATGCGGTTCAGCGGCTTGCGCGGTTTGAGAGGATCGTAACCGTGCATGTTGGTTCCAGGGTCAGCGACGCCAGCAACGACGTCCTCTTCGGGCTTCTTGTCGTCAGGTTTGCTGGTGTTGTTGGAGTTGTTGTTAGCAGGAGTGGAGTAAAATCGGTTTGTAAGCAGCCGCGAGGCAGCGGGTCTCATAGGCCGGACGGCAATGTATCTGGCTGAGCGGGCAGCCAGACCCAGGTGCGTAGCAGGTAACTTGAACATGGTATGTCTGTGATGGGGCGGTGAAGTCGAGTCCGTGATTCAGTTTGTCATCAGCGGTTGATGGGCTCGGTGATGAGCAAAAAACTGACATGATAATGTGGGCTAGGGTGATTCTTAAAAAGGTAATTGCCCTAGCCCTGCTTTTGTTCAATTTTTTTGGAAATAATTTTGAAGGCTGGTTTTTCTTGTCCCAAAGCAGAAAAAGGTAAACATGCGCTAAGTTGTCACCTTTGTGTTTTGTTTACCGTCGACGACCGCACAAAGGCCCGCTGAGTTCCAGCCATGCTCCACGCAATTCATGACCGATATATCATTGTTTATTTCTTTAACAAACCACTCACGGATCTCTAGAAAGAGACAGTTGAATAATCACCAGAAAACTTCCGAAAAGTTCAATCTCTTCCCTTCTTTCCTTTTCCCCTTCACCGCTCCCCTTCACCGCACCCGCCATGAAAAATAACTCCAACCCGTTTGACGATCCGGCAGATGACCCGGCACGCAGAGGCTTTGGCATCATTCCGTCACTCCCTCAACCCTCGCCTGTGGCCTACTCGCCCACGCGTCAACCCTACCATTTAGGTAAGTTGTAATAAAAGCTTGCTTTCAAGAAAAGAAAAAAAAAATGCTAACTACAACCTAAAGATGACTTTTCTCAGCAGCAACAGTATCCGCCAATTCCGATTCCGCCAGCTTCTCCCGCCAGAAACCCTGCGAATGGCGGTGTACTCGGCTCGCCGACCAGGCTAGATTCACCAGTCCGGTTTGGGTCCCCTAATAGGTACGGGTCTCCGTCGCACTTTGGCTCGCCCAGCAGAGGCAACAACGAATGGAATCGCTTGGAGTCTCCCTTTGACAGCACCCAGAACTCTATCATTCTGGACGACGACATCATGCTTGGCAGTGAACAGATTCGACGCCCGCTCAGCTCCATCCCGCCCACGCCTCCTCTGCACCATGGTAACTCCTCGTCTATGCAACTTGGAGAGGCTCCCTTTTTGCATCACAGCCCGTCTCTCTCAGTTGCATCGACCGTTTTCAGCGAGCTCAATCGCAGTCCGGTATATGGCGAAAGCTCTAAACGCTTTGACACTGATGACGAATACTCTGACGATGACGAAAGTCGCGCAGAGCTGCTCTCGCTTGACTCTAGTGCCGATACCATCTCCGGGGGAGTATTCCAAGCACCCAAGGACGTGCAGCCACGCCGGCACAAATCCATGGCTAATAAGCAGGTCAAGCTTGTGCGCGGAAACCTCGTGTTGGATTGTCCCGTACCGACCAAGCTGTATTCGTTTTTGCCGCGCCGTGACCACGACGAATTCACGTACATGCGCTATACTGCAGCGACAACAGACCCGGATGACTTTATTGATAACGGATTCACACTAAGACCTGCCATTTACGGCCGCGAGATTCAGCTCTGTATTTGCATCACCATGTACAACGAAGACGAGATTTCGTTTACTCGTACCATGCACTCTGTCATGAAAAATATTGCGCACCTGTGCTCCCGAAACAAGTCTCGCGTATGGGGTAAGGACGGTTGGAAGAAGGTTGTAGTGACTATTGTGGCCGATGGTCGTCTCAAGACTCATCCACGTATTCTTAACGTGCTTGCTGCCATGGGTGTGTTTCAGGCGGGTATTGCAAAGAACTATGTTAATGGCAAAGAAGTCAAGGCCCACATTTTTGAGTATACCACGCAGGTATCTATTGACTCAAACCTCAAGTTCCAGTCCTCAGAGAAGGGCATTGTGCCAGTTCAGGTCATTTTTTGCTTGAAGGAAAAGAATGCAAAGAAAATTAACTCGCATCGTTGGTTTTTTAACGCTTTCTGCAAGACCCTGAACCCCAACATTTGTGTCATGCTCGATGTTGGTACCCGTCCTGGTCCTAAGTCTCTTTACCATTTGTGGAAGACCTTTGATGCCGACTCAAACATTGGCGGTGCATGTGGTGAAATCAAAGCCATGACCGGAAAGGCATGGTCGCATTTGCTCAATCCCATTGTTGCTGCTCAAAACTTTGAGTACAAGATCTCCAACATTCTGGACAAACCGATGGAGTCAATGTTTGGATACATTTCTGTGCTTCCTGGTGCATTATCTGCGTACCGCTACCACGCACTGCGCAATTTACCTGATGGCACAGGCCCGCTTAACACTTATTTTAAGGGCGAGTTTCTACACGGCTCAGACACTGACGTGTTTACGTCCAACATGTATCTTGCTGAAGATCGTATCTTGTGTTGGGAACTGGTCGCCAAGCGCGGTGAGAAATGGCTGCTTAAATACGTTAAGCAGGCCTCGGGCGAGACCGATGTGCCCAATGATGTGGCTGAGTTTGTCAGTCAGCGCCGTAGATGGCTTAACGGTGCCCTTTTTGCCGGCTTCTACGCACAGACTCACTTTACGCAAATCTGGAAGACTGATCACTCGACATGGCGCAAAATCATGCTTCACATTGAGTTTCTCTATCAGGGCCTGGCGCTTATTTTCACGTTCTTTTCTCTTGGTAACTTCTATTTGGCTTTTTACTTTCTTGCTGGCTCGCTTGCGGCATCAGGTAACAGTGACATTATCTCAGGTAATGGCCCGCTTTATGCGTTCCTGGTCATCAAGTATATTGCCATTGCCACCATTGGTGCTCAGTTTATCATATCTCTGGGTAACAGACCGCAGGGCTCTAAACATATGTTTTTGGGAAGCATGATTATTCTCGGGTTTGTTGGCGCGTATGCAACGGGCTGTGCCTTTTACTTCGTCAATCTCGTGGTGCAGCAGCATAATAGCGACAATGTTGACCTGGGCAATAATAACTTTACCAATATTATTGTGTCAATATTGTCAACTTATGGCATTTATGCAATTATGTCTCTTCTCTACCTTGATCCCTGGCATATCTTTACCTGTGCGCTGCAGTACTTTTTATTGGCTCCCTTCTACTTGTGTACGCTGCAAATCTATGCCTTTTGCAACACTCATGATGTGACGTGGGGTACAAAGGGAGAGAATGCACAAAAGTCCGACTTGGGTTCGGCGTTTATCGTTGAAAAATCGGGACAATCGGTAGTTGAAATCGATATGCCGGCGGAGCAAGTTGATATTGACATGGGCTTTGAGGATGCGCTGACCGCGTTGCGCGAGCGTGCGCCGCTGCCTCCGCCTGTTCCCGACACCGCCACGGTGATCCAAGATTATTACCGCGATGTGCGCAGTCGCGTTGTGCTCTTCTGGATGATGTGCAACCTTATCCTTGTGCTTATTCTAACTCAGATCTACGGCGATGTGGCCACGGGGGACAACGTTTACCTCAAAATCATTTTGTGGTCCGTGGCGGTCCTGGCGGCCATTCGCGCTCTTGGCTCGCTCGCGTACCTATGCCAGTTTGTTCTCAAGTACCTAGTCGAAACCAAGAACCGGCTGGCCTACCGCGAGGGCCTCACTGGCACGGTAACCAAGTGATTTAAGACTGTATTTGGACCCTAAAAAAAAGCCTTTATTAATATTTAACAATCTCATCTAGTTTCATTTCTACACATATAAATTTTAGTCATGACAATCGTATTTATTTTCTTTTAATTCTTTTGCTTTAATTTGGTTCATTTATTAACATTAGCTTTGGGCCTTGTTTTTGGCCTTTTGTGCTTCAATCTCGTCAACCGCGGTAGTAGTCTCTTCCTCGTCCTTGACAGGCTCGATGCGCCGCGTGATGATCTCAACATAGGTCGATGGCACATAGCCAGTGCGGCCATCACGCGTGCGCACGCGCCACCACTCCGAGGGTTTACCTAGAGGATCCGTTTTGGCAATAATGGCTATCAGATCTCCCTTCTTCATTTCAAGCTCAATTTGGGGGTTTTCGGGCACAAAATCATAGAGTGCCCGGCAAAACTCAAGCTTGGCCGGGTCGATCGTGGTACCCGAAGC
The DNA here is from genome assembly GCA_030567025.1 of Geotrichum europaeum. Classification (NCBI taxonomy): domain Eukaryota; kingdom Fungi; phylum Ascomycota; class Dipodascomycetes; order Dipodascales; family Dipodascaceae; genus Geotrichum; species Geotrichum europaeum. The sequence goes on from JAKUCA010000033.1 coordinate 12,534, forward strand.
CGAGTCCGTCAGCAGCGGTTTGCCATTAGCATCAAACTGCTGCTGGTGTTGTTGATGTTCCTGTTGGGATGCAAGTGCGCGGATCAGTTTATTTAAAAGGTATGGCATACCAAACACGGCCGCGAGAAAGAAAAGTAGCGGTTTAAATGATGGCCGGGGGCTGGCCGCCATGGGGCTTGCGCCCTTGGCCTGGAATTTGGCAAAGGACTGGGCGTTAATCGAGCCTGCGCCCGATCCGAGCTTGCCGCCCGACGCCCGCGCCAGCAGCCGCTTGAACCACCGCAAAATGGCAAAGACGCCAAGAATTGATCCCAGCGAGTTGCGCAAATGCGCAAACTGTTCCGCCACCGACATCATGGCAAAAAATGATGAGTGGGTTGCCATATAGGTTGAGTTTAGCATCTGCGCAAACCCGCCAAATGCGCCCACCACTGACTCAATCAGCTGGAAGGTTGTCGCAGTGCTGTTTTCGAGGTTGCCGCGCAGGGACCCGTTTGGGTCCATCCCGCCGCCAAACCGGTTGCCGTACATGCCACCACCACCATACATGCCGCCTCCGTAGGAGTTGCCGTAAAGGCCGCCGCCATAACTATTTCCGTACATGCCGCCGCTGCCATACGTGCCGCCGTACATGCCGCCGCCGCCGCCATAGCTACCATACGGCGAGCTGTAAGAGTTAGTGGCCCCATAAGGCGAATATGAAGCAGTGTTTGGCACACCAGAAGTCAACGAGGTCGGCCGCGCCGGCAGACTCGGGGAGTTTACAGTGTCGGCTGTGGATGTGCTGAGTGTAGTGCTTACCGAGTCGGCTGGTGCCGCCGGTGCTGCCGTCGTTGGTCGTGCTGCTGTTGTGCTCATAAATAAGGGTGTGTGTCAGAGCTGTGGCTGCTTTTGTGGTATTATATGAGTGATATTGGCGCTTATCTTCTTAATGGTTGGTCTTGTCGATAAGTAGATATGCTGTGTGGGGGGAGGGAAATGTTCTAAAGTGGGTTGGGAATGGGGAAGTAAATCGGAGTCGGCGAAAGTTGAAAGCAACTTTTTTAAAAAAAAGAGGACATGAACGTGCGGAGGCAGGGCAAGGGCATGCGGCCAATAATGCCGAGGCTTTCAGGTTAAAAAAAAATAATAATAAAACAAAATAACGTTGATAGTTGGAGTCGAACTTGAATTCAGCTTTTATCATGACGTAACGATGCCACAAATCGGCAAATCCCCCCCCGGTTTCTGTTGCCTCAACTCAAAGTATCAAACACCGAAACAGGAGTTGTTCCCCCTTATCGGTTCGAACCCAGCCTATTCCTCAGCACCCTTTGATCGCGGCTTTTTGTGAAGGGGTTTTTTACCGATTAAAAAATATTACGGTCCGTTGAGTCAATTAAGGCACCGTTCTGCTTATTATTTTTCCTAATGCGAGTTAAGACGTTAAAAACCAAACATTTCCGTATGTCGAATTATGCCTCGCATTGACTTGGTCCTGTATTCTGGCTCAAAAAAAAAAATTTTACCTTTCAGAACGCATCTTGATCTTTTGGATCCCTTTTTTCCTTCTTATTTTATCACTATTTTTTCTGTATCACCACACTCAATTGTGTAGATCTGCTATTTGTTCTTTAGATAACAGCAGGCTGCTTTGTGTTTTCAGGTACTTTGTGCGGTTTATAGCTTTTCACACTACTTTACAACCCGCTGGCAATTCTGTGGTTTTCCAATGTCTTCTTTGTCGCGCGCAGGGTCTCTTCGTCAGAAGGTCCGGCGCCTCAGCAACCCACCCGGCTTAAATGAGCCTTTGATTGCGTCGACTCGCACTCGGCAAGCCTCACTCACAAACAATAGCATTAACGAAGTCACTGCGGAGCTTGGCTCAGTTACAATTGAGTCCAATCCACTTGTTGACGACGTTGTAGAGTCCTCGACGTACGTTATCCCTGAAGAGCTGATCAAGGGCCTGGAATTGAAACGCATAACCCACCGGAAGCGAACCACCCGAACTTTTAGCATTGACCCGTCCACCTTTAGCATTGTTTGGGATATCAAATCGTCGTCGCGATGTGCCATCCACTCAATTGAGGACATCCGAGAAGGTGAAGCGGCAAAATTCTACCGCGAAAGCTTGGGCATTTCTAGCTCACTCTCATCCCGATGGGTAACGATTTTTTACAATGACATTGAGGATGGCCGGAGCAAGCCCCGACTGATCCACATCATTGCGCCTACAATTGAAGCCTACCGACTATTTGTCAACACAGTCAGGGAGCTCGCTAGCATTCACCACGCTCAGGCGGCCGTGCCTGGTCTGCCCCATAATGCGCTTTTACAATCCTGGAACGCTGTTTCCACTTCCCCCTCTGACAAACTAGACCTCCGAGCCATTAGCAAAATTCTCAATTCTTGTTTTATTTTCTGCCCAGCGTCCATGCTTCAGCAGAAAATCGGTCAACTGGATCCCATTGGATCGTTAGATTTTAAACAGTTTAAACAATTAATTTTGCATTTAAAGGAACGGCCTGAAATTACCAGTATTTTTCAAAGTGCAGCGGATATAACCTTGCCTAATTCCAACAGTGTGGCACTTTCACGTAAAGGGTTAGAAACTTTTTACACTACGATTCAAAAATCGCATCCCGAAATTGGTCAGCTGGATGCAACGTTTATACGATTTGCACTTCCCGACCAGTCCGGCATTGATCTCAATGGGTTCACTCAGCTGCTGCTTTCTGATAGTCACATGCCGCTCATCTCGCCCAAAGAGCAAGACCTAACGCTACCCCTTACCGAGTACCTCATCAACTCCTCACACAACACTTATCTGCTGGGTCGGCAGATTGCGGGTGTTTCATCGATTGAGCCGTACATTCAGGTACTTAGTGAGGGCTGCAGATGTGTTGAGATTGACGTTTGGGATGGCGAAGAAGCACCTATTGTTAACCACGGACGTACCTTTTCCTCATCCATTAGTTTTGAAAGCGTCATAGAGGCCATTAGTGAGTACGGGTTCCGAACTTCGCCACTCCCCATAATTCTCTCATTTGAAATCCACTGTAACTTTGTCAACCAGGCTAAAATGGTGGAAATAATGAAGAGAGTCTTTGGCGATAAATTGGTCACTGAACCGCTGATGAGCAATATGTTTTCTCTGCCCAGCCCATTGGATTTAAAATACAAAATCTTGGTTAAAGTAAAGCCAGGAAGCAATAGAATGGGACCCAATGGGTCGGCTAGTTTGGGTCAGGCTTTTAGCTCGTTTACGGAGGATGCCGATAGCCTCAGCAGTGACTCTAGCAGCCCCAGCAGCTTGAGCGAAACCGAGACAGATACTGGAGATGGCACCGTCCTGAGCGGCAAGGTGAATAACTCAATTGTGCGTCTAAACCGGGTTGACGCAGCCAAGTGTTCCATCATCAATGAGCTCGGGGACCTGGGCGTCTACTGTCAGGGCATCAAATATCGCAACTTTTCGCTGCCCATCTCCAAGACAGTGAATCACTGTTTTAGCCTGTCGGAGAACGCAATCAAAAAGATGATTAAGGACGAAGATATGCGCGACGAGCTTGTCAAGCACAACAAAAAATTTTTTATGCGTATTTATCCGTCAGCTTACAGGGTTACATCGAGTAACTACGACCCTATTTTGTACTGGAAGCATGGATCACAAATGGTCGCGCTGAACTGGCAATCTTATGGTATGAGGAGAACACTAGTATTATTATTATTTATTTTTTTATTATTATTTCACTAACATGTCATCATCACCCTTTCCCTAGATCGTGGAAGACAGCTGAATGATGCAATGTTTCCATTTAATGGAGAGAGTACTGGATACGTGCTCAAGCCAAGGGAAGAGCCTGGTAATAAGAAGCTCGAGTTAGTGGTTATCTCTGGCTACCACTTACATCCACCCGAAGACTTGCGTGACAGCAGCGGGGATTTTACTACCGCAGTGTCAGTTGAGCTCATCACAAACGATGCGCAGATTGAAACTAACGATTTGCCAACCAAGACCACCAGCAAGCGCTCATGGTTCAGAAGCCGGAGCAGCAGTAGCAGCAGCAACGAGGTGCGCGACGTGTTCAAAACGGCCGATGTTCACAACAATGGGTTTAATCCAGTATGGAACGCAACGTGGACACGAGATATCAAGGGCAGTGAACTGGCATTTTCGTTTATCAGGTTTGGAGTGTTAACCGAAGAGGGAGAGTTTTGCAGTCAAACAGTTCGGGTTGTTGATTTAAATCAAGGTAAGAAAATATTTTTTTGTTGCTTGGTTACTATATACCATATTTTTACGTTTTTATTATTTCGACAAAACAAAAAATGCTAACTTGAAAAAAATCTTATTTAGGATATCGACATGTCAGTTTAGTTGACGGGCAAGGAAAGGAATTTATTTTTTCCAAACTTTTTGTGAAAATTAGTTACAGTTGATGATGATGTTGAGCCAAGTCAGCAAGTACCAAAAGAAAATAAAAACGCAAAATTCAATTGAACATGTGTAGCAGCAGCAGATACCCAAATACCAATAGGCATACGAGAAAGTATTATTATTTGGAGATATCGGCAGCAGCATTTTATTAAAATAAAAAAATAAAAAAAAATTCACTTGTCAATATATATAGATGAGCAGATCTCGTCTTTGCATTTCATGTGTCTCTTCATCATCATTTCTTCAATAACCTCATCAATATCTTCACAATGCTACCAAGTGTCTCTACCTTACTGAACCCGCCAAACAGCACATCCCCCTCGTCGCCTCCGTCGTCATCCTCCTATTCCACATCGCCCGTGTCGCCCATCGGCCACCATTACCCGCCGCTTCAACGGGAGAGTGCATCTGAAATTGCCTACGATCAAAGGTAAGCGCTGGAATCGCGATACCCCCCTATTCTTCCATCCACATATGCTTGATTGAACGTCGCTAACAATTTTTTTTTCTTTTTTTTCTTCTTCTTCTTCTGGTTCAGGCAAGATCCGCAGTATCAACATATTGACCGCCGAAAGTAAGCCCAACCCACCTACAAGTACTTTTTTTTTTTCTTTCTTCTTGAAGCAGCAGCAACAGCAACAGTGCAACACAACAAAATTGGCTATATTCCCCATTAGAATTTGGCGTCACACTGGAAAAGAAGAAATCGAGCAAATTGCAAGTTTGTTACAGCTCTTAGTTTTTGATCATTGGTACCAGGAAGCTTCTGTGATTCTGTCTTTTAGGATAGAAAAGAATGAAACTAATTCCAACTATGCAGCTCTGCCCCCAATTTAACCCCGAACTTCAATCCATTATGTGTGTGCGCTTTTAATTTATTATTTCGTGGTGTCATATTATTTGGTTATAGGCGAGTAGCAGGAAGGGGTTGCAAACTGTTATTCCGATAACCAAAAAAAAAAAAAAAAAAAAAAAAAAAAAAAAAAAAAAAAAAAAAAAGTATTTTCTCGTGTTTTATCAGCAAAAGCTGGAAAGGGTCGGTAACAAGTGTCAAGTGTTTTCAATTCTTTGAATGGATATAGAGTACATAAATTCTGCTATCATTATTCAAAAAATACTGAAAAACAAAAACTTAATCTGATATTTGAATTTTTGATACGTTGGAATGTTTTTTATTGTAAACAAGAGAAATCTATCACCTGTCAGTCTAAAACTTGTGAAGTAAAATCTTGTTTGTATAAGTGTATGTAGAAAATGAAAAAAAGGGTTAAGTTTATTTAAATGATTCAAAGTTATAAAATTATTAGCCCAAAGTTCTTTTGAAATATAACAAAACCTGATAACCATATAGCCTTCATTCTTTTTGAAAATCAATAAAATCAAAAATTTAGCATAGAGCGTTTTCTCACGTAGTGCTTAGCAGTATTTGCTAATTGAGAACTGCTACAATCAAACTTATTCACTGATATTTGAAATGTTACAATGTGTACCTGAAAAAACGTAGATTCATATGAAAAGATTTGTTACACATGAACCGTAAAGTGCCTGAAATGCGCAACGATACAAGAATTATAGTTGTAAAAGCTTTCAATCTCAATTTACTAAGTTAACCATCAGACAAAAAAAATCTTTTTCAGAGGTCTTTGACCATATGTCATTTAACAGGTTTGATATTTAAACAGTTGTAATAGTAGTTCGTAAATTTATCTGCACAAGAAATTTAGATATAGTGCACGAAATTAACTTAGTTTGAACTAACGGCAACGTCTAATTAGCTAATATGTTTTTCTATAAATATAAATCTCTATTTATTTATATTTTTGAAATTTATTTTTTGCAGTTCCAATGCATGCCTAAAGTAATTTCACTAGTTTATTTCATGCTCAAATCTTTTATTTTTCTTTTTTTAGTTTTCAAAAATAAATTAAAAGACTTAGAACTTAAAATTTATGTTGTAGCTACTATGTAACTTTCTCAAACTAGTTCTCATGCTTCAAGCGTTAACATCAATAAAGTTTGAGAAATTTATTGCATTCTGAGTTATAAAAAGTTGAGAAGATTGCTTTTTAGAATTGACATCGTATATTCAATTTTTATTTTCATTATAAGTTCGCAAAATTTTTTATATATCAAATGTACTTTTTGGCAAATTCTATGTTCCATATTAAATACATGTAAAAACAAAAATCGAACTTCAAGATACTCTGTTTTCTTTTTGAACAAGTATTCAAAGTAAATGAGCACATAACATAACCATTTTTGGGTTATTTTCACAAATGAGTTTGTTAAAACTTGCAATGCTTCTTTGTTTACAAAGTTGATTTTAGAATCAACCTATTGTTCTAGTTGCATTTTGAAAAATTTAAGTTTATTTTCTTAATTATTTTACATCAGTAAGAAAATATAAGTATTTTAAACTTGCTGAATAAATGAACGATATTTCAATGTCATAAAAGCACTTAGATTATAATATGCTTTACTTTTATATGAGTTTAGCCCATGAAGTGCCCATAATAAACAATGAAAAACATTTCATTATCTCTTATGTTAAAATTTCTAAATCACAAGCTATTTGATAAAAATGCCTATTTGAAACAGCAAAAAAGCTTTTTGCAATTTCACTTGAAAACGCGGAAATGTAAAAATTTAAATTATCCTTATTATTAATAAAACCTCCTAGGTCAAAAATCAGAAATCCCGCTGAATTAGTTTTAAGCGAATTGAAAATTTGTAGCCCAAAAACAACCGATTGGATCTATTGGTCGCGAGGACTAAGATAACGAATCCTGGCTAACGTTTAACCTGAAACTGAAAGGTTTTGGAAAATCCCATTTTGCTTGTCCTTAATTACTAAATTAAACCGTTGCGTAACTAGCATTTGATGTAGCTACTCACATGCAAAATTTTAAAAAACTTTAGTCAGAATTGTACAAACAAATGATGAATGTAAACTAAATAGCTATTTTTAAAAAGTTATTCTTCACAATAATTGGAATTAAAAAAAGTATTCAAAAATAGTATTTTTATTTCAAAAAATTAGAATAGATATGTTATTATTAATATTTGGTTCAAAACTTTTTAAAGTCAGGCGTTCTTTGAGTTAAGATTTTCAATCATTACAGACAAAAAAAATATATTTGCACTGACTTTGTGGCTGGCGAATAAATAGATAAAACAAAAAAAATGTCTATTCTTCTAATAGAAGTTGTCTTGTTGGTATTAAAATTGAATCATTTCAAAAGTTTATCAAATTTGTTGATCAATTCATGTATTTGTACAATATCTTTTTCTTTTTTTTTTGATTTTAACCTCATATTTTAGTATTAAATATAAAACCACAATTAGTTTAAAATATTTTGTTAAAATCTGCCATTTATAGCCAATCAATTCAATAATTATTTTCAAAATTCAGGTTTTGTGTAATTTTCATTTACTAGCTCACTTTATAACCTTACAAGAGTTGATTCTTAATTCAATTTTGTTACGGTACTTTAAAAGTAAGCTTTTGTGTGAAAAACTTTTGTTTCGGTTTAAATCTTTTAGTTCAAGATTAGAGGTATAAAAACAAAATTGGAAAATGCTGTTTTAGGCACATAAAAAGTTACAACTAAATTGTTTCCACATTGGTGCTTTATGCAATTATTGACCATTAAGGCGATTAATTTTAGTATGCCGATGTTTTGATTACAGCTAAGGATGATGTCTAGACTTGTACTATTCTGCTGATTATTTCATATTTTGAGCAAGTAAAAGTTTGAGGTGCAGTTTTCATTTTCCCATAATTTCAAAATGTGAGAGTTTCGAAGCTTCGATATTTCGTAACCTTTTAAATAGAAATAATAGAAGGAAACTGTATATAAAAACTTGGTTTTATTTCTTTTTCAATTTTTTATTTAAGCGCAGAAGCCAAAAAAAAAAATCGCAAACTGCGCACTAGATTTTCTTGCAGAAAATTAACGCAACCCGCATATCAAATAGCTAGCTACAAATAAACCCTTTAGTTATGACAAAAGTAAATACCATAAGGAACAACTGTGAACAAAGGCTTTTTCTTGTAGCATTGAAATATCATTTTGAATTCTCTTTTGGTTTATGTGTTTGATCTACGCCCGGCTCCATATAGGCTACTTAGAATAGGTATGTGCCTGTAGATAGTGGTCATGTTTTATTTTATTTTTTATTTTATTCTTTGTTGGAAACCACCAAGAGTTTTTGCAGCTCATCAAAACCCTTGCGCAGATCTGGTGCAGTCATTGACCACTACAGGTGTTAAAGACACCAAAACTTGTCTCTATTTATTTCAGAGTAGTTTTTCTATTCAATAAATTTTCAAAGTGTGACTACTCTGAACTTGTGATGCCATAATTGAGCTGATAAAAATAAAATATCACCTCGGCTCAGGCTATTTGTGGCTCAGTGTTTACTCCCTTTATCAACTCTTTGACATTACCTCTCTTTATTTAAACAACCAGTTAATATATAATTACTGCAGCCGCTGGTGAGATGACAATCTGTGCATGGCACCAATTGTATTCAAATAATTGAACCTGAGTGTGAATCACAGAGTTGGGCTGATCTCAAACTTAAAACTTGAGCTTTTTGAATTTGCCTCCTGTAACCCACAACTCTGTAATGGATTTTGCTGCCATAATTGAATGCACTCAATGTCATGATAGATATGATTATTAGAAGCCAGCGATTCAATATATCAATTATTTTCAATGAATATTCTCATCGAATTGGAAAATCTTAATTTGAAAAGAGAAATGCCAAAACCGAAAAGAGACAGCCTCGAAAACTCAACAGAAGGGACAGGACATTAGTACAAGAGCCAATTATAGACGCAGAATAACACCTAACCCAATAATGCACTCCACATGTTCAAGACAGGGTAGTCCAAAGCAATTTCAATTTTCGCTAAACTTCCTCTCTTCTTATAAATCCAGAACATCTGGTCACTCTCAAGAATCACGAATTACGAACTGAAATTGATTTAAACATGAGTACTTCCAACATCGATCTTGTGGAAATTAAGGATTTTTTGGTGGAGATTGCACAGACAGCTGGCAAGCTAATTAGAGAAAAGAGTGGTAAAGTCAACTTTGACGACAAAAAGAATGGTAAGGTCCAAGAGCAATTTACTCTTATTTGTTATCAAATGAATGCAATTGAAGCCAAACTAACCAGCAATTACATTTTTCAGGAGTTGACTTGGTTACCGAAGTTGACAAGGCCGTTGAGGTGCTCGTGAATGAAGCATTGACTGAGAAGTATCCTCATTTCAAGTTCATTGGCGAAGAATCCTATGTTGCTGGTGAAACCAAGATCACTGATGAGCCTACATTCATTGTCGACCCAATTGATGGTACTACAAATTTTATTCATTTCTACCCCAGTTCCTGTATCTCTCTTGGATTTGCTTTGAACAAGGTTCCCCATGTAGGCGTTGTTTACAATCCCTTTCAAGACTTGCTTTACACTGGTGTGAAGGGGCAAGGCTCTTTTTTGAACGGTGAGAAGCTTCCTTTACGCCCTTCGGCTGCCTTGGCACTTCAAAGCGCGCTGATTGCTATTGAGTGGGGTTCGGACAGAAGCGGTAACAACTTCAAGATCAAGACTGATGCTTTTACTTCACTGGCCGCTGAAACCAAAGACGGAGGTGCATTTGCCCATGGTTTCAGATCTCTTGGATCTGCTGCCCTCAATATCTGTGGTGTCGCCACTGGGTCTTTAGATTGTTACTGGGAAGGTGGCTGCTACGCTTGGGATGTCTGTGCTGGTTGGATCGTTCTTTCTGAAGCTGGTGGAAGAATTGTTGGTGGCAATCCTGGTGACTGGGAAACCCCTCTTGATTCAAGAGTTTACTTAGCTGTGAGGGGTGGTGATGGCCAAGAACAGTTCATCAAGGACTTTTGGAGTCATATTAAAGGAAATCTCGAGTATGAGCACTAGGCTTGTGTTTGCTTTGACAAACAACCTACTTTTACAATAAAGAATCTTAACCGCACAACTAACATTTATAATTATCAGTAAATTGTGATATATAATCTCATGCAAGCAGTGTATAATTTAACATAGTCCAATGATATATAAGACCTTTTATTTTAGATCATGACTCGGTGAGAAGTGGCTCGTTAAAACAGGTGCCAGGAATTTTCAACTCAAAGAGTTGGGAGAATTAAAAAAATTTTAGGTGTCCACTATTCAACTAACAAAAAAAAAGTCTTTCTTTCTTCCAATCCCATCGACTTCATCAAACAACGAAAACAACAACGACAAAATATTAACCATGGCCATCGTGACAATAACTCGACCTGAACGTCAAAAAATCATTAGTGACATCAAAGCAGATGCCGATGGTGATATTGTTCTCAACGATGCTGAAAGTGATTCGGATAACGAAGGAGACCTTTCAAAGGTAAACGTCGGCACCGTCAACAATACTAACATCGTTACTCCCGGCGAATTAGTGACTGATGAAACTACCTGGATGCGAGGTCACGGTACTTACTCGAAAAACGACAAAACTTACTCTTCGGTTGCAGGATCAATTGTTCGGGTCAACAAGCTCCTCAGTGTAAAGCCGCTTAGAGGAAGATATATTCCGGTCATCGGCGAACACGTCGTGGGCCGTGTCACAGAGGTCGGAAACAAACGATGGAAGGTCGATATTGGGGCAAACCAGGAAGCTGTTTTGATGTTAGGATCTGTAAACTTACCAGGTGGTGTTTTACGACGCAAATCAGAAACTGACGAGCTCCAGATGAGAAAGTTTTTAAAAGAGGGTGATTTACTAAACGCTGAGGTCCAGTCATTATATGCCGACGGCAGTGCGTCACTACATACTAGATCCCTACGATACGGAAAGCTGCGTAATGGCTATTTCCTCTCGGTTCCTTCATCTCTTATTATCAGATCAAAGCTTCATTCTTATCATTTACCAGATAATATCGACTGTATTTTGGGTGTGAATGGATACATTTGGCTGAGCAAGAGAACTAAGGCTTCGGCGGCTCAGACCAACAACGTTTCTATTACACGGTTGGAAGAAGAAGCTGGTTTGGAAATTTACAGCGATGTCAATGAAGAGATTTCCATGTCTACTCGGCAGGCCATTGCAAGATACGTTAACTGCCTGCAAGCACTAGCCTACAAGGAAGTTGGCATCAACGAGGCTAGGATAGTTGCCACTTATGAGGCCAGTTTAGCATACAAGAATGCGGGCGAACTTATTGAAAATGAAATTAAGCAAGCCATTGTTTACGAAGCTCTCGGCTCAGAGTAAAGCTATCTACACATATATTATTTACATAGTCCCTAATTCTATTCGTCCTCATTGCGCTTCAAAATGTAATAGTACGTAGAACCAAAGTGATACTTCTTGGATTCAAGAATTTCAAGGCCACTATCCTGAACGATAGCGTCAATATCAAGATTCCATCTGCAACCCCATTCTTCAACTCTCTGTTCGGCCTTCTTATCCATAGTTTGATTAAGAGAGTCATACGATGATCTGCCGTGCTCCAACAAGACAATACGGCCATTAGGACGAAGAAGTGTCTTAAAGTTTTCTAGAGCGGCCTGGGGGTCCTCATGAGAGCAGAGACCGAAAGTCTCAAAGATTGTATCAAACTTTTGACCGGAATGCGAAGCCATCTGGGCAAGGTCCTCTGCCTTGCCACGAACGTATTGGACTTTTTCGAATTCAGGGTACTTCTTGGTGAATTTTTCTCTTGCAATTTCCAGCATAGTCTTGGAAGAGTCTAAGAAGGTGATCGAGTCAATCTTTTCCTTGTCAAAATAAGGAATATTTCTACCAGTACCACAGGAGACTTCCAAAGCGTCACCTTTGACTTGCTTCATCAGCTGGCGACGACGATACCAAATATGAGAAGAAAGCTCTTCAAACCAAATCTTGTTGTCGTATTCACGAGCTAGACCGTCGAAAATATCAGTTGTATCTCTAGGAGCAGGAACGTTTAAGCCATTCTTGTCATGGTTGCATTTTGCGTGGGCATCGGAGTTTTCAGTTGGCTTGGAAGTATTAACTTCTTTGATTTCGCCAATCTGTGTCTTCTCCAGTCTCTCCTTCTCCAAGTCTTCCTTCTTTTTGTAAGGGTTGGGATCGCCAGTTGCCTTATACTTAGTGTCGTTCAGATATTGGACACCAGCATATGCTGTTGCAACATAGAGAAGAATCATACCAAGACTAGCCCAAGTTCTGAAAGAAGGGTGTTCATTCAGCTGTTTCCAAACAAGCTTGATCTGCTTGTACTTGGTCTTGAAAAGGTTTTTTGGCGGAGGAGCAGGAGGCCTGCTAGGCTTCGGAGCGGAAAAGTAACGCAGTGACTGTCGAGCAGAAGGGGCCAAAAGAACATTCTGTGACAAAGATCCAAGAGGCCTCCTTGTCGGCTGTGGGCTGCGTTTTAACAGGTTGTACATAGTGAACGGTCGATGAAGTTGAAACTTGGGGAAACTTGAGTTTTTTTTTTCAAAGTCAGAATTTCATTATGTTCATTCAGACAGTTCTTATAGGCAAAACAAAGGAAGGTTAGGGTAACTCACTACAAAATTTTCATTTTTCCTCTTTTCCTTCCTACCCTTCTTCTCAGTCTGACCATTTCCCTTTAAAAACTACTGGAAATTTCCAATAGAAACACATAATTAAACAAGTATTAAAGTCATGTCTAACTCTGAAGTTCGGTTGTATATCAAGCCTGTGACAAGAAATGGTAAGTTTTGTCTGTTGTTGATTTAACTGGAGGTTTTTTTTTCTTTTTGCGTGTCTCTGAAGTGAATGCAAAATGCGCCGAAATAACAACTCATGAATTGGTCGCCAGCAATATTTTAGCCACACCAAATGCAAAATGATTCCAACTGAAGCTAACACAACTTTTAGTCTCCAAGAACGATGTCTCTGATGTCTTCTCAAAGTTTGGTTCTATCTATGAAATTAAGCTGATGGATGGATATGTATGCAACAAATGTGATAGAAAATACACAGGGCCAAACAATTGCTGACCAAGGGCTCTTCCTACTTAGGGCTTTGTTGAATTCGAACAATCTGAAGATGCCAGCAAAGCTGTTGATGGTAAGTTATCACAATTAGACGTGTTAGTTATATGTTTCAGTAATGTTTATTTGCTAACAATTTGATTTAGAATTAAGTATGTTGGAGCCAATCCAACAAGCTTTGCACTCGGTTCTGAGTTGACCAGGTTTCAATCTAACAATTCATTTTTGTTTAGACAACTCTGACTTTTTTGGCGAATCTCTTCAGGTTGCTTATGCCCGTTCTTCTGAGAGACGCGACGACCGCCGTGATTCTCGTAGAGAGGCTCCCAAGGAAATAATTCTTTACAGAGTTGGCATTAACAATTTGAGCTCCGACACCACTTGGCAGGTATGTGCCCTTAAGTCTAAGGGTGATTGGTTCCCTAAACTTCACACTCCTTTCTCCATTTTTACCTGAATTCTCCTATGTCATGAAGGAATATTTCTTATGTTTGCTGCCATTATCTCTATCTCGTCCCTTCTTTGCTGGCCATATCCTATGAATATTCCATTCTCATATGGAATTTTATCCTTTATCTGATCAATTGCCGTCGAGCGTTGTTTGTTGTTCTGACCACGAGTGTTTGCCTTTGCGAAATAGGATTTGAAGGATCACTTTAGATCTCAGGAAGTTGATGTTGCTTTCTGTGACGTTTCCCGTGAGCGGGATGGTACTGGGTAAGTTTTTTTTTTCTTTTTTTGTTTCAATTTTTCTTTATTTGACTCTAACCAAGTTTGATCAGCTACATTGATTTGCAAACGAAAGAAGAGGTTGAGAGAGTTGTTAGGGAGTATTCCGATGCTGTTATCAATGACAGCAAGGTTGAACTTAAGGACGACGTAAGTTGCTTTGGTATTCTATTGCTGATTGAGAACTTGACATTAAAATTATCATAGGGTATTGTACACCGTCGTGCTCCTAAGCCCAGAGACACTAGAGACCGCCGCGACCGGGATTTCAGACGTGATAACAGACGTGATGACAGACGCCGTGATCGTCGCGATTTTGATCGCAGAGACCGCCGCGACGACCGCCGTGATGACCGTAGAGGCGGTGACCGCGACCGTCGCGATGACCGCAGAGACGACAGAAGAGGTCGTGATCGTCGCGATGACCACCGCAGAGGCCGCAGAGATGAAAGACGTGACAGCTTCAGACGTGATGACGATAGACGCCACAGAAGAGACTCTCGTGATGACTCGCGTGAACGTAACGACGACAGAAACCGCTCTCGTTCTCGCGAAAGATCTCGCTCTCGTGAAAGATCCAAGTCCCCTGTTAACCATAGAGACTATACCCCTGAGCCTATGGACACTAAGCCTGACAACCAAGTTGACAACAACAACAACAACAACAACAGCAAGGAGACTAACTATGAAGGTTCTTGGTAAACTGTTGACTTCCATAAGTTTAGGATATTTTATATAATTTTTTATTGCAGAAACCAATTTATAAAAAGTGAATAATGAATAAAATCTAACATTCCACAAATGAGATATCATTGTAGTTCGAGTCAATCCTTCTGGGCTTGATCAAAGCTTGATGCTTCTCAGTATAAATCATCCAAATGACTATTATGACATTAAGTAGAGATATCCATGATGTGATCTGAAACACTTGTGAATAGCAAAAGAGTCCCTTGAAGCATACAGATGAAAGTGTTGCTCCTTCACCAGACTCAAGCGATGAGTTTTTATCGTAGATGGATCCAAATAATTTGTTAAAAATGTAAACAGGTAAAACTGGAGACATGGCCACAATACCCCAGTTTTTGGAAAAATGACGAATCCCAAAAGTATCACATACAATAGTAGGAAAAACTCCAAAGTTCATTCCGTAAGAAAGTCCAACAAGGCTTGATGTGATCCATAGATGGAATGGATCGGATATGAAGTATACCATTGACAGATGCGCTGCTAGTCCAAATAAGCTCGAAATGAAAACCATCCAAAGCCTTTGAATTTTCATCGACTTTGTAAAGAAATCAGAAAGAATGCCACTAATTAGCCGGCCAGCAAAACTGCAGATAGAGATAAGCCCAACTTGAAATGATTGAATACTACCAATGCTTTCAGGGTCGATATTTGAATTCCCAAAAGCAAGGGCACGCACAATGTATCCACAACAGTATATGTACATTTGGCCTGTACCTGCTAGCAGGCCAAGCACAGCCGTTTGCACCCAGAATTCAGAGGTTGCTAACATACCAAATGTACTGACATTATGTTCCTCTTGCTTTGAAACCATTTCTGTTTCGGCGCTGGTAAAGTCTGTATTGCAAGCGCCATTAGTGACCAAAACAAATGGTTGTTTTTTAGAAATCTTTTCACGACCAGGGTCCTGTACACCAGAGCATGACTTATCGGAAGCCAGTTTTGGATTTGGTAAATCAATTGTGGTCTGTGAGAGATTTTCATCTGCAGGCTCACCAGCCAACAAATAATTATTTTCAGAGCCCTGTTCATGGTCAATGATTGTACCATAACAGGGTTTTGGTAAAAATATTTCACTTCTTTCCGGTATTGATTGAATGTTATCAGAACCTGATTTATACGCGGGTGGCGGCGCAACCACAAACGGAGAGTTGAGGAAGCAAAAAAGAAAGGTGACCCCAGCCAGGAGCGCCAAAAATCCTGGTGTATTGCCCTCAAAGAAGAGATAATTGAGTGAAGAGAAGAAAAATGCTGATAATCCAAACCCAGCTAGTGGGAACGCCACCGCTGTCCCGCGGTTATTTGGAAAGTTAACAGCAGCTGTTTTTATAGATGCGGAATATGCCAGGGTGCTACCAAAGCCAGCGAAACAACTTCCCATTGATAGCAATGAAAATAGTTTAATTTGATTGACAAACGAGACATAAATTGTGAAATATCCGCAGAGTAAACACAGCGATCCGACCAAAATGGGAATTGTAGGTCCAAAGTGATCGGTCACAAATCCCGCTACAGCACCTAATAATGACACGCCTAGTGAACCCATCATTCCTATCATTGAACTCTGAGTCGCGGTAAGGTCTAGTCGATCTGCTAGCTGGGTTGAATATACTGAGTAGACATAGATAGTGCCGCACCCAAGACCTGTAGAATCAATCCGGTTAATGTATGTCAGTTTAAGATCACAAATAGTTTAATAGGCTTACTTGTTAAAAAACATGAAAACACAGCCAGATGTTTATTGTGCATTGTAATGAAACTAAAAATGATAAAAATAATAATAAAGATAATGAGAATATATATTTTAAAAAAATTAGATTCAGAATTGAAGTTGTGGAAAGGAAGATGTTTGAAATGCTCCGCAATTTCTTTATCAAAAACCCTCAAAATTTTGTGATCGTTATCAGTGGACTATAGCATGATACATTAAGCAATAGAGATATAACATAAAACATAAGACAAACAAATATTCATCTGCTTGACTTTATCGAGTGCTTGTATTTATAGTATTTAAACATTCATCATGCAGTGGCCACTTTATATTAACTCACACAAGACTTCCTATAATAAACCAGTTCCAGCTATTTAGGCGCATCTTCACCAATGTACTCAAAAGTCCCGGCCTGGTTTACAGATCCAACAGTCCGTCCCAATGTTCTTGAACCATTAATAAACTTAGTATTCATGTAACTTGACAGGTTTAAAAAAATAAAATAAAATAAAATAAGATCTTTCAGCAATATAAAATTACTTGTTTGAAAGTGCCTTGATCATTAATTAGGTTCAGAAAAAAAAAGTACCCAAC
This sequence comes from Geotrichum europaeum, assembly GCA_030567025.1. Taxonomy (NCBI): domain Eukaryota; kingdom Fungi; phylum Ascomycota; class Dipodascomycetes; order Dipodascales; family Dipodascaceae; genus Geotrichum; species Geotrichum europaeum. The sequence goes on from JAKUCA010000033.1 coordinate 29,750, forward strand.
ACTTGTAAGCTCAAAGATTCCAAAATATATGCAAGATGCCTTGATCAAACTAGGTTCAATGATCCAATGACCGATTTACAAGTCTTCAAGGATAAATATGATTTTTTTTCTATTCAAAAAATTTGACTGGTTAGCTTAAGCATCATCTCCAGCTTGCTTCTTTGCCTTTTTCGCTTTTTGCTTCTTCTTTTTGTCCTTCTTTTTCAATCCCGTCATACCGCCTTTCACAACTTCTGTGTATTTGGCCCAAAAGTCTTCAATATCGCTTGCTGAAACAACAGTTGTAATTTTTACTTTCTTTTTCTTGTCAGAATTGCCATCCGTCGCTCTAAACAGAAGCGAATGTGTACTTTTGGTATTGATATCTTGTAAGGTGTCTTTCAGTGTTGATGTAGGGACAGACGAACCAGTCACATTATCACTGATAGAGTCTTAAATCAGGAAATGTCAGTATTGTAAATTTTGATTGAAAGAGATCTCATTTAAATCGTTTTGTACTCACATCTCTTTTGCTGTAAAAAAACGCTGGACTTGGACTCAGCAAAAAGCTGTGCTAGCTTTGCCAAAAACTGAATGACAAAATTAATATTAACTCGAGCCACAAAAATAGAAAAAGCAGTCTTCAATTATACTGACTTCGTCATTTGTTAATCTGTTTTTCACGGCCATGTTGTAATGGTTGAATTTAAATGATGATGCGGTCCTGATTGATGAAGGAAACAGATCACTGTGAGTTTTTTCCTTCTGGTGGATTTTTCATTTTCCTCTGCACAAGTAGGGTAACATAAACTCACTGGCACTTAAAAATCAGTGACACGCACTACCGCATAGAAGTAGTTTATTATACCCATGTAATTCATAAGATCCAAGACCTATTTAGCAAAAATCACAGGTCCCTGATTATCAAGTTATTGGAAACAAAAAACTTATTGGATCGTCCAGGTTTGAATCAAAAGGCGCACGAAAAAAAAATGCAATTGAAAAACAAGATATATGAATTGATAAAAATTTAGTCTTCTTCTTCATCATCAGAGAGATCCACCTCAACTATCAAGCTGGCGCTGGGCCAAATAACTTTATTGTCGCTAATTTTGATGCCAGCCTCTGCAGGAATGACTTGACGAGGAAGAGTGGATGCCAGCTGAAATTTATACTCATGAATGTAGTCAGACGAGGGGGTTTCAGTAGGTTCCGAAACAACAGTGCCATCCTTGATAAGATCGTAGCACTCAACAAAAGCATAAATATCATCAATAGTTTGGCTACCAGAAAACTTTCTCACAATTCTCTCACCAGAGGGCATGCGGATGCTAATTCTTGCTGGCTTTTCTGTCACGCTATCAAATTCAGGCCCTATTTGAGATGCCTTCCAGGCTCTCCATATTTGTTCTTTTTGCTTCTTTTCCTCCTTTGCTCGTTTCTTGGCCTCCGCAGCTTGTTCTCTTTCTTGACGCGCAGCAAGTTCCCGGGCTTCCACCGCTGCGACACGCTGGGCTTCCTCTCGAGCAACGCGTTCACGTTCTCTATCAATAGCAAGACTCTGTTCGTACGCATCATCCTGGCCTTGTCGCAAACGTTGTGTGTCTTCAACTCGCTGTTTGTCGCGATTCAAAGACGCTATAACCGGTGTATGGGCTTCCATCTTTTCTTCAAGAGTAGAGATGAAATTCATAGGATCAGTTTCACCCTGAATAGTCACAAGAGTTTTCATTACCAAAGCCAAAGAGTGTGGAGTTTTTGGAAAAGGAGCAATAAGTTGGGTAAAAGGGAATGAAGTGCATTTCAGAGCATCTGCCACTTGTAAGCCCTCAGAATTTTCGACATTTCCCAACCACAAAATAGTATCTGATCTGTTCAGCAAGTCGACAACTCGCGAATCATATAAAACTTGTCGACTGAATAAATTGGTCAAATCATGCTCATCACTTAAGATAACGACTACCAAAAATTTGAACTTTGATTTAGCCAAGTTGAAAGCCTGGGTGAATCCACCTTCAAAAAACTGCAACTGAGTAGACCCGTAGGTCTCTTCAAAAGATCTGATAATACGAAGAGATGTGGTCTTTGCATCAGTTTTCTGTACTGATCTCGTAGCGGTTCGGTTGGCGGGGTAATAACCAGTGAGTCTTGGTAAGAAAGGAAAAAGCGTGGAAAGAAAATAAAACGAGCTATTGAAAATTTTGTATCCAAGAGTAATAGGAAAGAAAATTATATTTTGAATCAAAGAGAAAATTGTACCTTCTTGGATTCTGTAATTGATAATGTGGGTTGTGTCTCTGGGAGGATATACTGTGCCATCACCACCGCGGTTCTGAGAATTGAGCTCTTCCATTAAAGAAGTAGTCGTCGGGATGCCTTGCGCAAAAGAAGAACCAGAAGCAGATGATGATGAAGCCGCAGAGCTCTGAGAGTCTTGGGCGGGTTCAGCTTGTGTGTCATCAAAGTGTAGGGCAATTGCGGTTTGGATGTTCCAGTTTGTAGAGTTAAGAAGCGCTAGAGGGGAATCACTGTCACCCTTCCACTGTGTAAACTCCACAAACTGCTGATATTTTTCTCGCTGCTCAGGAGTGAGGTTGTCAAGAGAAGACATTGCAATGTGGAGAGCAATATTGGGTTGAAATAAAGATTTGATGGTGGACGATTAAGGTGATGGGCAATGATGACAGCTCTGAAGCAGTCGGGCTTTTTTTTTCTATTCATTTTCGTGCCAGAAATCAAGACAATCGCAAAGTAGGGTAACCATGACAGTGATTTTGAAGGCAAGTAAATAAAATAACAGTAAATCTCAACGAAAGAATAATATATGATCAACAGTATGATCTGCTAGTTTTTCTTATTATTGAAATTATAAATATCTATTATATGAGCAATCCTTGCGGATCTTTATACGACTAGAAAATCGTCAACTATCTCACCAGTTCTTTAATCTGAGTCCTTTTCACTGTTATCAATTCAAAATGCCTATTTCAGGTCCTGTCTGTGCGGCTCTGGTCCCAACTCGAAAAATTTTTTTCATGTCCCAACCTTCTTCCTTCAAAACTTTCTCTCATCTTGACTATTGTTCACCAATCTTTGATTAGGCCTCCACATTAATCGGTTTATCTTCACTTTAGCAATGTCTGCATTGGAAGACACTCAGCTCAAAAAGCGTAAAATTCAGGACTTTTTGGTCCCTTCCAATGGGGAAGTTGCTAAAAATGCTCAGACTTCCAAGATTTTTTCTCCGTTTAGAGTATGATCCACAGTCTCCAATCTGCTCGTTTCGCTAGACTAACAATCTTTCTTTTAGGCTATTGGTAATGTCACTAACGCCACCCCTCTATCCGTGACTTCTCATGGTCAAACTTTTGTTGTCACCACTAGTGTTGGAAATTTCTTTCAGATCTACGACGCCGCGTCTCTTCATCTTCTCTTCGTCTCCAGCCCTAAAACTCCCTCTCCTATCACTGCTCTCCACACCCATTTCCACTATGTTTTCGCGGCTTGGGATAACACAATCGGAATTTTTAAGCGTGGTAAGCTCGAGACCAGTATTGCTTTGGAAGGATATTCAACTTCTGAAGGCGAAATCATGTCCATTAACCTGTTTGGTGAGTACCTTTGCGCCTCAACGAGCGGCGCTGTTTATATCTACAAGATCAACCCGAAGGTGCCGACCGATGGTCCTGAATTTTACACCACTGTCAGAATTCCCAAGTCTTTTGGCAGCATTAAGACTATTATTCATCCTCAAACGTACTTGAACAAAATTGTGATCGTTGCCGATGCTACGATTCTACTCTACAACATTAGAACCGGAAGACTTTTGTTTACTTCTGAAGAGTTTGATTCGCCGATAACTGCTATTGAATGCAGTCCAGTATTGGATGTCTTAGGAATAGGTACTGCCTCTGGTGAGATCAATTTATACCATTTACGACAGGGCAGAATTTTGTTCACCTTGAATGCAGGTGACCGTGTTACGACTATGTCCTTCAGAACCGATGGTCATCCTTTACTAGGTGTCGGTACTGCTGGCGGCAACATTCTTTTCTACCATTTAGACACCAAAAAGAGAATTCATATCATTAGAGACGCTCATCGTGAAGCTGCAGGTGGTGTATCTGCTATTAAGTTCTTCAACGGCCAACCCATCTTTGTCACCAACGGTGGAGACAACTACCTTTCCGAATACGTTTTTGATCCTACTGTAGTTTACAGCAACACGCAAAAAGACGCTACCTCTGTTAACTCAGCTATCACATCACCTCCTAGACTCCTTAGATCTCGTGGTGGTCATTCGCTTCCTCCTACTCAAATATCTTTTACTGACGAAGAGGCACATCACATTCTCTCCGTTTCCAGAGATCAGTCACTTTGGAGTTTTTCTCTTCGCAAGGATGCTCAAAACTACGAATTCTCTCAGAATGAGAAACGTATGAACTCTAAGACTGGTTTGCTGAAAAGCGGTATTATGGGTAGCATGAAGGACAAGTTTCCTGAAATCACCGACATTGCATACCAAAAGAACAAGCAAGGTCGCTGGGACAATATTATTACGGCACATAAGGATCTTGAGTACGCACATACCTGGGATGGTAAGCGTGGCATTGTAGGTGTTCATCGTTTACCAACGTCTGACAAGGGTATTGTTAAGACTGTTGCTATTTCTGAGTGCGGTAACTTTGGTTTTGTAGGCTCTTCGCTTGGTGGAATTGCCATTTACAACTTGCAAAGTGGACTTCTGAGGAAAAAGTTGGCTGGTCATAGTCAAAGTGTGACAGGTATTGCAGTTGACAACCTCAACAAAGTTATCATTACTTCATCCTTGGATGGCCTACTCAAATTCTACAACTTCAAAACTGGCCAACTACTACATAGAATTAAACTTGGTTCTTCTGCCACAAGCCTCAAACTACACACTGGATCTGACCTCCTGGCTGTCACGTTAGATAATTTGTCGATTATTGTGATTGATATTCAGACCAAAAAGACTGTGCGTGAACTTTGGGGCCATTCTAATAGAATCACTACTTTTGATTTTTCCCCCGATGGAAGATGGATTATTTCCGCTTCGCTTGATTCTACTATTAGAACCTGGGATCTTCCCACTGGTGGATGCATTGATGTTGTCAAGGTTGACAATCTTGTAACATGCTTGAGAATGAGTCCCAATGGTGACTGGCTTGCTACTACTCACGTCAATGGTGTTGGTATCAGTTTGTGGACTAACAGATCTCAGTTCAAGAAGGTTTCCACCAGAGTTATCACTGAAGAAGACGAGGCTGAGGGTATCCCTAAAATTGAAATGCCTAATGCTGGTGGTGAAGGTGGTGCTAACATCATTGAAGGAGCACTTGATAACGATGAAGAGGAAGATACTGAAGAGGGTGTTCTTAGTAGTTCTATGACCTACAGAACTTTGGAACGTCTTAGCGATGAGCTTATCACCCTCAGTTTGGTTCCTCGCAGTAAATTTAACACATTGACTCATTTGGATGTCATTAAGCTTCGAAACAAAGCTAAAGAGGCGCCAAAAAAGCCTGAAAAGGCGCCTTTCTTCCTTTCCGTTGGCAACGATGAAAAGAAGTCACATACTGATACTAAAGATGATGAAACTAATAGCTTGAGACCCAAGGTTGGAGTTTCTCTATCATCTGAGTCGGAATTTACCAGACTGCTTCGCTTATACACTTCTGAGCCTAGTGTTGAAAAGGCTATTGACTTTATTAAGCTTCTCAAGTCGCTTTCGCCTTCTTCTACTGATCTTGAAATTAGATCTCTGAGTACCTTTCCACCTCTGACTGAGTTCATCAGCTTTATTAATATTCTGACAAACACGTTAGACCATCACGCTGACTTTGAATTGGTACAGGCCTGGATGGCGATGCTGTTGAGAGTGCATGGAGATGTTATTTTGGAGCTTGCCACCTCACAGGTGCCAGCTCTTGGTGAGGCCCTTACCAACTGGGAGGATGCCCAGTCTAGAGAGGCAAGCAGACTGGACAAGCTTGCTAGATACTGTTCTGGTGTTTTGGACTTTTTGAGAACTGCGTGATGGCACTAGTAGTATATATGTGTGTTGATATCGACAGTAAATATATGAATACAAAGTTTATACATTAATATTAGAAATTAAAAAAAAAAAAGAACAATCACATTAATGTTTCTTGCTGTACTTTGCTTTATTTATTTCAATCAGCTTGTTAGAGGTCTCTTGAGTTTTCTTATCTAGCATGTTTTGATAGATTTTTGAGCACCCATAATGAACTACAACATTATCAGGAAACACAGATATCACCGAAAGCCCTAGTCGTTTAAAACAGACTTTACAAGTTTTAGTGTTTGTAACGGTCACTCCGCACTTATTCTGAGTGACAAGCAGTTGCTCTTGCGTTTTCACCAAATTTACCTTATTTAGGTTGGCCTTCAGTTCAATGTTATTCTCTATTTTCTTGAGAGTACGCACTTGCGAGGTCAAAAACGGGGCAATTTGTTGTATGCTCGTTGAATCTGGCAGCTTGTTAATGATTTCAACCACTGACATCCTTGAGCCCTGAGAAGAAAGAAGAGTAAGAGCAAGGTCAAGTCTCTGTGGTTCGTTCTTGATCGGTGGTGCAAGATATAGAGTTATCAATGAGTGGAGAGCAGTTACACCGGCTTCCTTGTCCTGGTCGTATAGTTCAGAGCAGTACCCTCGGGCTTTGATGTCGTTTCTGATCTCAAATGTGTAAATGCGTAATGCTTCCTCGTGCTGTCCTCTCTTACCATAAAGAATGGCTTTAAACTCCAGGAGCTTTTTAGAAGTTGTTGGCTGAGGAAGACTAGAAAGAATCCGCTCAATCCGGTAGTACCGAGGTGTGATATTAAGAAACTGGCGAGCTTGTGCAAAAATAATTTCATCATCTTCGTTGCACTTGATAAACTCCACAAATGCAATGGCCAATGCTGTATGAAGGTTAGGTGACATATCACCTTTCTCCCTGGTAACATATTCAAGATATCTAATAGTCAACAATTTGGAAGTCTTTTGAAGATACTGGATAACCTTCTGTACATCTAATGAGTCAGACTGTTGAGTCCGGTTCAAAAAGATGGCTGAGCCAAATGATTCCTTAACAGAGATAGGCCAAGTAGCAAACTCAAAAATAACATCAAGATTATCATTTCCAAGCTTTTGTAAGTATTTTACCGTAGAAGAGGGTCCTTTGAACTGCTTGTTAATATTTTCATCATCGGACAGAGCACGCAGTTGTTTTAAAGCTTGCGTATGTAGGCCTTTGTTGAAATAAAAATCAATTAGTTCCTGGTATTTTTCAAGCTTCAGTAAAACAGGTTTTACAACATCGGCATCACAATAGTTATGAATCCTAAGCAAAGGACCAACCAAGGCTTTGCTTTTTAAAGTGTAGCACTTAAACATTGTCGTATCAACAATATTAGCTGTTTTTTCCAAAGACTTTATACTGCTTCCATAGAAAGTCCGTAATAGCTCAAGATTGTCATCTTTTGTACTGTCTTTTTCAGTACGCAAAAGAGCAAAGACCTTACGTCTAGTATCAGCAAGAAAGTTCTCGAGTCCTCTGATTGCAATATGAAGATCACGTCCAGTCAGATCTGGTTTGGCAAAAAACGAAGTAGAGTCAGTATCTGTGGAGTTGAGCTGAGATTCTAAATCATCCGCACTGGGGCTATCATCTTTTGAAATTAAAGAAACAATTGTTTTTTGTCGAGAAGAAATAGACATTGAATCTATTAAATTGTCCCCATTTAAATGATCAAGGAGTGAACTGACAGGACCTGAAATTTGCGAGGGAAAAAACTCAATAACATCAGTAGGGGCAGCAGAAACTTCAGAAAGGATTGCTAAAGCCTGCATATATCGTTTTCGCTTGAAAAATAAGTCTGTGGCATGATGGATTTTTAGCTCCCTCAAAAGGCTTTGTTTCTCTGGTAAAATTGCTTGGTTAATGTGATCCACTAAGCAAATGGCTTCCAGCAGATGGCCCTTATGGTTTGAAAGAGTCACAATTTGTTGCTTGAGATCAGTAAAAGCTAGCTGATATACCTCATAAGAAGTCGCTAGATAAGCGTCATGCTTGTCTATTGAAATGTAAAGTACGTCGGGAATGTCTAGAGTCTGTAGTAACGTAAACGTTTCTATATTTCGGACTTCGACATGTGTGGGTAAGATGCAAAGAAAATAGGGAAAAACGAGTTCTACTCTCGATGGAAGAGATTGAAATTTAAATTGTTTTTGATAGTTGACGAGCTGCCCGTCTTCATTAATAAACTGAGAAACCCCTCCCTTGACCAGAAGTGCTGTTTTATTGTGCGGAATTCCAATGACATGTGGACGAAGTCGAGGGTCACCTCCAATGCCAAAGTAGTTGAATCCAATGTTGTCAATAAGAGATTTTCCACTAGGAAAAAAGGGCACAATAGTCAATTCATTGCTTATAATGTTGACTGTGACGTATTCTGATGTGAGCCCACAAACAATTTGGTTAAGATTGATGAAAGAAAGGGTTCTTATCAGATCAGGTAGATAAATTTCCTTATATTCAAAAAAATCAGAGTCGCGCCATTCGTAACATACTAGTCTTCGTCTGCAAGCTATCAATAAACGCAAGATTGGAATAGGGCCTACTTCAGGAGATAGTTCACTGATTCCTGAGTATATAGCAAAGTCTGTGGCCCCCTTAGTTGACAAGAGTTTCTCATCCAATGTGAGAGTGGTTAGATCGTAGATGGAAACATGGTTGTCAGTCAGGGCTACTAGTGAGCCCACATCTTTTAGTATTCCCAACTTTTCAATGGGTCGAGTTGAAACATTAGTGAAAGATTCGATGAGCTCCGCTGTGACGCCAGCTTCTTCATTATCACTAGAACCCTTGCTGATAAAGTAAACATTGATTGAGCCTGTAGACAGACCCAGAATAGCCTTATCGTTAAAAGTACAGAGACTGGTAATTAAACTATGCTCAGTATTCTGAGCATGTTTGCATATCAGAGTCGGAACATATATTTCGATTTCAATTGACTCTTCCGATGGTTTCGTCGGATCTAGTGCCGCATCAAAACCGGAATGAGAAGAAGAATCAGAAAAATGCATTTAAGAAGTGTCAGAGTTTGCAAACTCTATCATTTATGAGTCGATAAATCAATTTTAGGAGAGTGTGTTACGCAGCGGAGGGCACAGATATAAGAAAATGAGAAAAGAGCGTGGTTGAACTGTTGGAAATTCCAATAGTGAAGTCGAAAGGGAGTTGAAACCTGATGTGAATACAATGCCCGAAGCCATCTGTTGGGCTCTCTCCCGCGATAAAAATTACTGTGTGGGTTAGGTTTTAAGACCCGCCAAAAGAAACCACAACGATCCCGAATACAAGATAATAGGCTGGACCAAAACAGAGATAAGATAGATAGATGATCAATTTATTGTCCTTACATCAAATAGTTACAAACAAATTATAAAACAAAATGATATACAAAGAAGACATGAATTTCAAAACATTTGTCTCTATGAGACTGGCAAAGTAGCGGTGTCAGCGCGTATTTTAAGTTCAAAAATTTGATGGCGCCGAATTCTCCATGAATAACTTCATGTGTTGAGGGAAACCTGCGATACATAACACCCAGTAGATCGATACCAGAGATTGACACTCA
>JAKUCA010000034.1:0-39191 GCA_030567025.1 Geotrichum europaeum
AGAGTAGAGCTTGACTTTGTGTTGCTTACGAGCCCTGACCTGCGGGTTCTTGTTGGGACCATCTCAGGGCTTTTTACCAAACAGTGGAAATAACAACAGAAGTAACGGCAGTAACAGTAGCAACCGTAAGAGCAATAGGAGTATAAGTCATCGTCCAAATATCTCCAACCCGCCATACTTTAGAATCACAAATTAAATTGCCAAATATATATATATAAGAATAAAAATAATTATGACGAGGAGACGATACACTAGATTTAGCGTCTAGCCAGGTTAGTCGGCAAGAAGTATATATATATATTCTATTATTGACCCTTGTCAGCAAACCCGTTTTAAAACAAAACAACAATAACAACAACACCGTTTGCCGTTCAACCACCCGCCAGGCATCAGCCGTTGGACTGAACCTAGCAGGGTTTTAACAACATGATTAGCCTACTCGAATCATGACGATTTTTTTTTGTTGGCTGAGGATTTTGCCAAAAAAAAAAAAAAAAAAAAATCAGTGTTTTTTCTCACATATAATTACAATCCTAATCTTCTTTACAAAAAAATATTTCCATAATATATTCCTGTTTATTGGATTATTACATATCAGTTGGCTAACTGCATACCAGTTATTTTTTTTTTTTTTTTTTTTTTAAATAACGTTTATTTCTTCATTGTGCGCTGTTTTTCAGCGTTGGCAACAACCTTTTCATGTACAGCAAGACCCTTTCTTCTTCTTACTGATTCCATGTATAATTTGGCCACATTCTCTCTATCCGCCAGTTCACCCAATTCTTCCAACTCTTCTTCAGTGGTGGGTACCCAAAATGGATCTTCATCCAAGACTTCAAATCCTGAAAATACCAGCTGCGGGTTGGCGGCACCTGACGTTTTCTTGCGAATCTCTTCTGAAAAACCAAAGGCTTCAACGACGGGGATCGAAGCATGAATAATAAAAAAGGGTGTACCTTCTCTCATCTCCTCCGAAAGAATCTTGCCACGCCTTCTAGTAATTACAGCATAGACCTTACCAAGAACCTCAGTCGTCGCCTGAATATCACAGTTATAAGTTGCCAGCAGCATTCTGGGAGACCACTCTAAGAACGCTTGATAGATCTGCTCACGGGTTTGTGAAATCAACTGGCCTGACACCTTGGAATCTGCAACTCCCGCACTGTCACCTTGAACCACAGTGGATGCGGACTCAATGATGCACAGTAGACCCTCAACAGGCTCTGCACACAGTGGTCCGTTTTGAACCGCGATTTGGAAACCGGTCAAAAGACTTTCCTCATAGGGAAATCTGATATGAGTTGTCTGATCCACAGCTTTCGTAAACCTATGATGATAAAAGAAACAAACAAACAAAAAAAAATGTTAGTAACCAATAATGACACCATTAAAAAAAAATACTCACACTTTGCGGGACAAGGTGCTATTGGGGTCAATCAGTAAATTAGGGCCGGTACGTCTAGGACCAAAGGTGACAATGCTGTTGACAATCTTGTCAACCACTGCATTCTTATTATCAGAAGTACTAAACAAACCATCAGTAACTTTGATTGTAGCCTTTTTGTAAACCGCAGCGAGATCCTTCTTGAGCGAATCCCAGCCCTCCTTATCAATGATTTCACTGCTAGTGGTCTCTTCCTCAACGCTGCCATTTTTACGAGAAGTAACAAGTCGTTCAATCCGGGCCGCGTTTTCATTAAGAAATTTGGTAACTTCGACTGGGAGAGGCTCAACACGGAGCTTTACTGAGAGCTGCTCGTTGCTAATATCTACCAAGCCTCTAGGACTAGCAGCCTTCTCCTTTGGCACGACAATAGACTCTCTAAAAGGTACAATAGGCTTGGAAGCCTGAATCTCAACCTTAGCAAACCGCTCGCGTAAATCCTTGAGACAACGCTCAAGATGAAGCTCACCAGCTGTCATCAAAATGTGCTCACCATTCTCCTGAACCGTCACTTGGACCATGGGATCGGAGAGGTTAAGCAGACGAAGACCCTGTTCAAGCTGATCAAGCTTGGTGGGATCAACAGGCTCAACAGCAACACGCACAATAGGCGCAGAGACATTACTCAAACTGGCCAGATTAGGTCCACCGTACTTGGGCGAAACCAAAGTACCATTCTTGAAAATCTTGCCATCCAAACCGCCGATACCAACAATATTACCAGCAGGGACCTCTTTCAGATTGATAAGTTCTCTACCCATAAGCAAGTAAAGATCGGTAATGGTGACTTTCTCACAATGCTTATCGGGAAACTGGGGATCGTACTTGGGCTGAAGGATAAGCAGCTCTTGTCCCACCTTCAGAGTACCACTAAAGACTCTTGAAAAACCAATAAGCCTTTCTTTCACAGGTTCAACGCCCTTTTTCGCAGCGGCTTTTAGGGCCTCAAAGTCAAAGTCATCGTCGTCACCATAGTCAGCTTCATAGCCCTCACCACCAGCAGCAACAATATCAGAGTTGTTCAGATTGATACTAGATGCCAACTCTCTGGCTCTTCTTGTGCGTTCCTGTATCGAAGTGAGTTTTGTGGGCTCCTCTGTCTTTTTGAGAAGCTCCTCCTCGGGAACCGCAATAACCTTTGAAATATAAGCAGTAACAGGACCATTTCTATCACAGTCAATCATAGCCGTGCGGACAACAGGTTTAAGAGACTGGCCACCAATAACACTATCCAAAATGGGAGGTAGACGCTCGGCCTGAGCCGCAAGCGGCGAGGGGATTCTGTCAATAACACTCAGCAAAACAGAAATCGATAAAGGAATCCACTGACCAAAAATGCTGGCAAGCAGGAATTGACCATCTTTAGCATTAATGTCCCGGGAATTTACCTTTAGGTTTAATGCTGACACGATTTTGGCACTTTTTTCGGCATCTCTGTTGACAACTGTTGAGTCATAGACGGCCCAAATAGTTTCCAAAACCAGTTGCACAAATAACGGTCTTGCATTTTTCGACTTGTGCTTTGGACCAACGACTTTTTTTGTTTTGGCATCAAAGTAAAAATCACCCCAAAGAACCTTTTCTAACTTTTCACGCTTGATCCCAAGTTTACGCTCGTAAATGGCGGCAAATTGAGACACATTGAATCCCCAGCCGTCAATAGCACTGGCAAAAATGACATTGTTCTTTTCAGGCAAAAAATATAGATCCTCGTCACTCTTTTCAACGTACTCGTTGGAGCTAGAGGCCAATTCCTGTTGTTCACGCCATTTCAAATCATCTTCCATCCGCTCATTAGCAAAGAAAGAGCCCATAATTGCGTTGACCTGCTCAATCAATCGTGTAAGATGTGTATATGCTTCCATCGGCGTCAATTGTAGTTCGTGTATCAGTCTATCCATTTTATTAATCACCAGGATTGGTTTCAGCTTTTCAATCCAAGCTTGTCGCAGAACGTTGACTGTCTGGGAGCAAACACCCTCAACCACATCAACAAGAACCAGGGCACCATCGCACAGACGCGAGGCGGTTGATACCTCAGAAGAGAAATCAATGTGGCCGGGAGAATCAATCAGGTTAATAAGATATTCTTTAATCTGGGGTTTGTCTCCTTCGATCAGAGGCTTGCGGGCAACTTTAAAGTAGAGAGAAACTGCACTTGATTCCATTGTAATACCTCGCGCCTGCTCGTCTGGCCTCGAGTCAAGATACCGCAGTTTGCCCGCTTGACTTTGAGAGATGATGCCGTTGCTTGCGAGCAGTGAGTCGGAAAGTGTCGTTTTGCCATGATCAACGTGGGCAAGAATACAAATGTTTCTCACAAGATCGGGAGTCGTCTGCAGACGCTTGAGAATCTCTGGTGAAACAACCATGGTCGAAAAAAATTGTGATTAAATACTGGTGATTGTTTTGGTATGAGAGGCGAAAAAAAAAAAAAAAAAATGAAGATTGCGTTTTGTTTCAATTAATGGGATCGTATGGAAATGGAAAGTTTTATAAATCGGGGACGTGAAAACTCCCAGTTCAGGTGCCCTTACCCACAATACGTGAAGTTGTAAAGGCAAAAAAAAAAAAAAAAAAAAAAGCGTTTGAACATTGTTGATTCTTCTTTTGATCGTCCGCTGGTTCATACAAGAAACAGCGACTGATAAACTGACAGATAGGAAGGTGGGAAATAAAAAAAAAATTATGACTGAAGACTCTGGATTATGCCCTATCTGCGGTACCGCGCTCAAACGCATTTTGCTTGATGTCGAGAAAGCTCTGGAAGTATGTCCAGTGTTGACGGTAAGTTTCCCATGGTGATGAGAATCAACGGCTCTACAACAACAAAAATAAAATATAACAATTGCTAAAACTCTCCATAATGCAGTGCGTGTACCCGTTCAACAACGAGAATGTCGATCACCTGGTGTCAACGGTTTCGGAGGATGAAGTACTCAAGAACGTTGCCGACAGAATGAAGCGCGCAAACCTTGACTCGGATATCATATCCAAGCTCTCACGGTCATGACAAACTATTGTTCACCAACAGAAACCCACTCAACATAGCATCACCAATGTTTTTTATTTTTTTTTACGACTACCGCCCACTTTGGGACCATTATTTATTCAGTTTGACTAAAGAGATCAAAAAATGCATAGAGAGAAGAGAGTTATATATATATTTGAAATAAAACCAATGTTATATATAAGAATAATAATAAGGATAAAAAAAAATTTAAGAAATTTAGACACGCAGTCACCAAAATAAATAATGAAGAAAGAAACCGTTAATGCCCGCTTGGGTTTCATTTGTGTCAATAAAACACACTCTATCAGCTTTCCGTAGCCATAGAGTCCAACAGGTTAGTAATGGTTGCCGGGATAGACTGAGTTGTAATCACTGTCGTTATCATATCTTCTGCTATCCTCCAGGAGCTCCTTGACCTCCCAGGTGCTTTCTTTATTGCTGACACTGAACTCCAAATCCTCAGTCGTGATCATATCCCAGTACTTGTAAATCATCATTATAGCGAACACGTTGCACAGAGATGCAAAGAAGAGACCATCGAGGTAGTGCTTCACATTGGTGCAAATGTCTCTGGAGAATGCATATAACAGGACCTGACCAATGATAAAGAAAATAATTCCAAGGGTAACAGCACCAAAGGCCCAAAGATCTCTGAGTACAAAGATGGTCAGAATAACCTGCGAGACAATGTAAATAAACACAAACAAAGCATTAAGAACGTAAAGCACCACAAACAAAGCCGTGGTCTGGGTGTGGCTGAAAGCCGATCCGCCCCAGCCTTGAAAGGTAAGCAAAGCAAAAACAAATGTGAGAGCCCAGATAGCAATGCTGGTGGCTCTCGTCAGCATCACGGCGCGCGGCGTGCCGTCTTCCCATAGCTGAAAGCCGAGTAGACCGTTGATCATCAAGCACCAGCAAACGGCTGAAGAAAATCCACAGTGTACCGCAACAAAATAGGGATAGGGGCCGGATCCAGGTGGGACAACACCGCTGTCAATAACAAGAGAGAGGGCAGTAACAACCAGGTACATGAAAAAGAAGTCAAGAATCTCTCTACGACCGATGGCCGTATATTTAGTTTTAATATTGAGAATGATGATGACGATAACGGCTAACGCGCCGATATTGATGAAAGCATTACCGATTTGAAAGATGATAGTATTGGCGAGATCTATACTTCTGGCAAAGCATTCTGCAAAAACGCCAACTGCAGCAGAGCCCGTGGGCTCATTACTCGTGTAAGGTCCAATAAGAGGACACAGCGGCAGCGCTGCTTTTGTGCAAATGAAATCAAACTGACCGAATCCCATGGTGGAGGTGGATGTTTAGCAAAAGAGAGAGGCTGGTAATTGTCGTAAAAGGGTTTGTTTTTATATTGGCTGTTGAGCAGAAAGCGAGTGGTTGCAAGCCAAAGTGCGTGTATACTCTAGGAAAAGGGGAGAAAATTTCTGCGGGTAAGAAAAGCTGGCGAAGTAAAACGAGAGGGCAGAGAAGGAAAGTAAGAAAAAAGACAAACAAAAAAAAGGGATTCTAGTAGCATTTAAATTTACGCAATAGTACTTGTAGCCATGTAATATTTTTTTTTGATAATGTTTATTTATAGTCTTGGCTCAAGCTGATCCGTTTGCACCTCCGAGATAAGAGAGGCAGTTTTCTCCACCACTACGGCGCATCGAGACAAAAAAAACATTAAAAACAAACAAAAAAAAAAGTCATTAACTTTCAAAAAACCATTTGCATTAAGAAAAAAAAAAAAACAATGATCAGATCCACTAGATCAGTCAATAGAATTCAACGTGCGTGGTTCTCACTAAGCGCCGCTGCCAAACAGCAGCAGAAGCAGCGGGCACTATTATTCCCCGGCCAGGGTACCCAGCAGCCAGGAATGCTCAAGGCCTACTACGACAAGTATCCCCGGATCATTAAGCCGGTTTTGGAGGAGCTTGATGAAGCCCTTAAACTGCGATTATCGTCTGTACTGCTCGATCCGAACTTTGTCGACCTTGGGGCTGGCGCCTCGCAGCTTGACATTCATACCACGTCGAACGCGCAACCGGCGATCCTGGCGTGCAGTTACGCTGTGCTAGAAGTGTTACGCGAGCTCTCGGGCCAACGACAGCATCATGACTTGGTCAATAATACCTTCAAGTTTACCCTAGGCCACTCGCTTGGTGAGTACACGGCGCTGACGGCCGCAGGAGTGATTGAGTTTTACAGCGTATTGCAACTGGTGCGGGCGCGGGGGCTGGCAATGGAAAAATCCAAACAGGTCTTTTTGGAGTCGCTGGGCCTGGCTAATGAGCTTGAACTCGGCATGTACACAATGATACTTTCCGGAGTTAAGCAGGACGTGCTGGATAGGCACGCAGTTGCATCCGCCTCCGACCTTGTTGTGAAACTACTTGGCTCCGAGATCAGCAAGGACGCGCTCCATCCGCTTGCAAAGTACTTGCAGCTAGCGCTTATCAACTCAAAAAACCTCGTGGTCTTTTCTGGGCCTAAAGCCGCGTTTGATAAAGTTGCCGCGGAGCTCAAGACCAAGCTTGAGGTCAAGCGTGCGTTTAAAGTTATCCCGCTCAAGGTCTCGGCCCCCTTCCACTCACCGGTAATGGCCTATGCCCAGGAACAAGTTGAGGACTATCTTGAATCTCAAATCAAATTAAACAAGCTTAAATTAAACTGGCCCGTGGCAACAAGCATTATTGCTAATGCCACGGCCACGCCCTTTGCCAACCTCGATTCGGTCAAACATAGTTTAATCCATTCGTGTACTGAGAGCGTTTACTGGGCCAATTCTGTTAACTACGCAGTCACAAACGGCGTGACCGAACTGGTCAACTTTGGCCCGGGCAATATTGGTGATAACACAAAGAGAGACATGGATAGTTCCGTTACTACCACTTATCTAGAACCCGACACCCTTGGCACTTTTGTCGCTGCATTGTAAAAGTTTTTCCCGATATGATAAACTTACAAGTGTATAAATTCAAAAATAATTACTGTAAATATAACTAAATCAATCTATGAAACCACTCCTTCGCCAGAAGATCCCAGACCTCCTGGGCCAGTTTAGAGGCACCCTCAGCCGAATCGCCACGGGCTTCAATATAAACCTTCAACTTGGGCTCAGTGCCACTGCCTCTTGCAGTAAATCTGACGACCTCGGTCTCGCTTCTTCCCTGAATCTTAACAGTAATCATCTGTGACGACGCAGACACGGGGAGCGTGGGGCTATGATCCGCGGAAGAAGAATCATAACCCTTGGTAAGGTCTCGCCAATAAGTGACAATAAATCGACCGATATTCCTCGGGTAGTCGGTGGCGCCATTATAGGCTCTAATGCTCTCAAAAATCTCGTTGGTGACGGTAGAGTCACGCGAGATGTAGTAACCGTTGGATTCTTCAAAATAACCATACTTTTTGTAAATCTTTTCTAGCTCGTCTAAAGGTGCAAAGTTCTTTGTCGTAGCAGCCCATCTCAGGAACGCTGTCACAGCGCTGATGCCGTCCTTATCATGAACAATCGGAAACATGTATCCAATGGCTTCCTCAAATGCAAAGGGCACATTAAAGCCTTCTTTCTCAAGGTCAATGGCCCGGTTACCAATCCACTTAAAACCTGTCAGGGTGTCCTCGTAGTGAAAGCCTCTCATCTTTGCCATACTAGCAATGAGCTGACTGGATACAGTCGAGTTAAGCAATGCAAGCTTGCTAAAGTCACTGCCAGCCACCTCGTAGTTGTTGACAGAATTTTCGGCAAAGAGAGCACCGAGCTGGTTGCCGGTGATCTGTACCCATGTATTGGTTTTGATATTCTTGACGGCAGCAGCAAAGCGGTCCGCATCGGGGTCGTTGGCAAGCACAATTGTGATTCCATGCTTGTCAGCAGTGGCTTTGGCGAGATCCAGTGCGCCCTTCTCTTCGGGGTTGGGGAATGATACGGTAGGGAAGTCAGGATCAGGGTGGGCTTGTTCCTCAACAATGACAACAGAGTCCCTCAGACCAAGCAAGTCAACTGTTTTCAAAAACGGTGCGAGACCGACACCATGCATCGCAGTATAAACAAACTTAATGCCACTGTTTTCAGCAGCGCTAATAGTGCTACCAATATTGCTGGCAATCTTGGCAAAATACTTGGTTTCGAGGTCATCAACAATATTAGCCTCAGTCTTAATCAGCGAGATGTCGGATGTCCAGGGAACTAGGTTAGCAAGGATCTCGGCGGCAATGCCAAAGTCATGCGGCGGAATGATTTGGCAGCCGTTTCCCCAGTAGACCTTGTAACCATTATCCTGGGCAGGATTATGACTTGCAGTAATCATAACACCACACGCGGCACCAAGTTCATCAACGCCAAAGGGAACGAGTGGTGTGTGCACAAGCCGGCCATAAAGGTAGACTTTGAAGCCAGCGTACGAGAACGCCAGCGCGGTAAGCTCAGCAAAGCGCTTCGAGTTGTGGCGGTGGTCATGACCAATAACAATTCCGCGAGCCTCAGCGTTTGCAACCGTCTTTGCCACGTACTTGGAAAGACCCTGAGAAGCCTGGAGCACGGCGAGATCGTTCATAGAGCTAAATCCGGCCTGCATTTTGGCCCGCAGTCCCGCAGTGCCAAATTCAATTCCTTCCGGGTTGTTAGTACTAGAAATAGCCAGAGACACTAATCTGAGAGTAAATCTTACTTTTCCTTAAACGCCGCTCGAGCTCGGCGGTGTCGTTGCTATCTCGCAATTGGACGATCTCTGCGCGGGTGGTTTCATTCTGATCAATATGCGGTTAGTAGTGGAGTGCAAGCAAAATCAACCCAGATTGTAATCTCACGCTCGCGGAGCACATACAAAGTCAAGCTCTAGCCATGACTCCACCAGTGAGTCTAAAGTAGTGGTCATATTATTATTTCAGGTTTTTGATTTGAGTTGATAGTTTTTTTTTTTTTTTTTTTTTTGATCAAAGATACGCTAGTTTGTAGAGAAGAAGAGAAGAGGAAGCAGAAGAGAGCCGTTCGTGTTTTATTTACATGAGAAAGAGCGCCCCACCAGAGGTGTCAACTTGGCCGTGGGAACATCCGACGGAGACCGGAACAGCCCAATGCAGTAATGTTTTGGGATTTTGGCCAAGGCAATGGAAATCCAGCAAGTATCTATTGACGATGGAAAAAAAAAAAAATTAAAAAAAAATAAGAAAAAGATAATCTATATACTGATATATAATGATATAGAGAGTCAGAGAGCTCTCTCAACTTTTTTTTTTTAATGACCGGCGTCAGGGCTGTGATAACTGCCCGGTGCGCTTGTTAACTCAGAGTTGTTTCTCGTGTCTATAATGCTCCGAGATAGAAATTTTTATCGGGAAAACCTAAAAAAGCAAGCTCGACAAACTTCCAAAAGAAAAAGAAAAAAAAAAACCCGTTAAAACACCCGTCTAGTAGTCGGTGACATATTGTTTTCTAAATTGATTTGAAATTCTTTTAATAAAAAAGCAACGCCTTTTTCTTCTTCTTCACGATTCTTGTTGATACCAACCATTCGCATAGATCTTACACAGCTATACTCATCATGTCCGCCAAGCAATTCACTGTATGTACCCTTTGCAACGCCCTCACTAGCTGCCGCTACCAACGATACTAACATTCCCCCCCCCCTCTTTTTTAGCGTCTGGTCCGGTTCGTCAGCACCGACAAGAAAATCTACTATGGCGACGCCATCCTCCCTGCCGGTACTAGCGACGCACGCCTGGCAAAGGAGGCCTTTGTTATCACCGGTAACCCGCTTGCAGAGTATACTGTGACCTCGCAGCGCGCTGCCATTGTGCGTTTACTCTCACCGCTTGACCCCGCGGCAGTTGGCACTGCGCGCTTTCTTGGTCTCAACTACCGCAAGCACGCGGAGGAATTGGGTTTGCCCATCCCCAAGTACCCGGTGCTTTTTTTCAAGCCACGGACGGCGCTCGGCGGCCCCAATGACGCAATTGTGGTCCCACGGATTGCGCAGGTAGACAATGAGACTGATTATGAGTGTGAGCTCATCGCCGTGATCGGTAAACCTGCGCGCGACGTGCCCCTTGAGAAGGCTCTCGACTATGTGGTTGGTTATGCCGTTGGTAATGATGTCTCGCAACGCGCATGGCAGATTAAAAAATCCGGCGGCCAGTGGGGACTTGGCAAGATGTACGACGGATGGGCCCCCTTTGGCCCCGCCATTGTTTCGGCCAATGTGATTCGTGACCCGCAGGCGTTGAAGATTTCGACCACCATCAACGGTAAAACTGTTCAAAGTGAGTCGACTGGTGACATGATTTTCTCGGTTGCCCAGGCTATCTCGTTCCTCTCTCAGGGTTCTACTCTGCAGCCTGGTGACCTGATCTTCACCGGCACTCCCTCTGGCGTTGGTTCTGGTAGAAAACCCAATCTTTGGCTGCAGGACGGCGATCAGGTCGTGGTCGAGCTCGAGAACGTTGGCACCGTCAGCAACACTGTCATTTACGAGAAGGGCTTGCTTCCAAAGCTCTAAAGAGCTCTTTGAAGAAGAAGGAGATCGTGATAATGATGTACATTAATAAATAAATAATAAAATAAAACCAGTATATGTAAACAAAATAAAACCACGAGAGTTATTAGTGTTCGTCATAAAGCTTGGGAAAAAAAGTATATAGATGGGAAGATCAAAACTACCGGAATCTGCGGCCATAGGTTCCATAGTAATCATCGGAGTCAGAATCAGTTGCTTGGGACTGCTGCTGCTGATGTTGTTGCGGCTGGGGCGGGTCTTCATCGCTATCATTGTCAAAGACGCGGATTCGGCGCGGCTCATAGACATCGTTTTCGCGCGAATGGTATGCAACTTGCGTGCGATACATGTCGACCTCGGGGCGGTGGTCCGAAGGGTCGTGCTCGAGGTAGCCAGCAGCCGAGTACCTGATAACCTCGGGCCCCTCAAGTTCATCAGGGTTTTCGGCTTGCTGGCTGTCGGCAGGTGCCTCGTGCTCAGGTTCCTCCTCATCGTCAATGATAATCGGCTGATTTCGCCGGCCACGGTGCCGACGCGGTGCCTGCGGCGTGGCAGAGAGATCGACAGGGTTGCTGGCAGTAGTTCCCGCCGCAGGCTGTCTTCTTTGGGTCCGGCTGGCAGGCTGCGCGCGGCGGCGTGCAAGCTCGGCGGCCTCTCGCCGCTGCTGCATGCGCTCCGCCAGGCTGTTACCAAGAGGTGCCTCGTTGAGTGTGCCTAGTTCGTGGCGCTGACGCTCATTTAGCATCGGCTCGGGGGGTTGCTGGAATTGTGGTAGTAGCTGTGGCTGTGATTGTTGCTCCTGGGGGGCTGCCATGTGCGGTTGATTCAAATGATGAATATGTTCATGAGATCGCAGACGCCGTGGAGTCGCCCGCGTGGCAGCGCGGTTTGGTAACTGAGATAGGCTGTGGAAGGGCTGGAATGATACCGGCGGAACCACAACCGCTGGGTAAGAATATGGCGGCGGCGGGGTTTCCGGGACGCCAGTTTGATGACCAGAAGCATGTAGTGCCTGGAATCGATCGCTTCCCGGCCGCCACAACATGCTCTCCTGATCTCCATTGTCGTCAGAGTAATCATCATCATCATCGGAGCCAAATTCCGTAAACTCGTGCGTTTCTGAGACCGTGTTTTGAGTAATGTTGAATCGACTGCGGGTAACAAAGTCTTCGTAGTCCTCCTCGTCATCCTCGTCACCCGGACTGGATACAGACTCAATGTCTGAGTCCGGAACCACAAATTCATCATCTGAAGGCCGCGGTCCGTCAGAATCCGCCGAGTAAAATGCATCCGCGTCGAATTCCCGGCGGTGCCGGTGGCCGAGGTTACGTGCAACGAATTCCCGAGAAAGTCGCGCCTCCGTGTCGGTAGTTGTGTCCTCATGCGAGTCAGACTCATACATCTGATGATTTCGATGCGCGGGTTCCCACGAACAATGGAAACAGCGGCCCTCCTCTAGTTCCCAGTGACAGCGCGGACATCGCGTCACATTGTCGGAATGATCAGAAAACGCAGCGTCGACTTCCCAGTTGAACAGATCTGGGAACGCTTCTTTATATTCGTGCATGTCAGTCTCATACCCTTGCAGGGAAACCTTTTTCAGCTCTTCATAGCGCTCTTTAATGCTAGGAGTCGTTGAAATAGCCTCGACTAGGGTCAATGCCAATGATTTAATCTGTTGAATGGCGTGTTAGCAGCAATATACAGTAACCATATGATGATCCGGCAAGTTCACTTACGCCATGACTGAGAACAGGTCTCTGATTAAGTTCTTCTCTACACGTTGGACAGCTGCAGTTTCGGCGTAACCATTCATACAAGCACTGCCGATGGCCTCTGCGTTAGTACCTAGAAAGTAATTTTTTTTAGTTAGAGGCGCTCCTACTTACAGTATAGCAGAAAGTATGCCCACAGGATGTTACAAATGGCGCAAACATGACCTCCTGGCAGATCGAGCAAATAATGTTCTGCTGGACTTTTATCAGCAAATCCAGCACCGATTCTTTTGACTGAGACCAGAACAGCCTGGCGTTAGCTTAGATTCCTAGCGGGTTGCAAACGGCAAGCTACTCACATCGTCCTTGAATTGGGTCCTAAAGTCTAGATGATCGGTATGTTGTCTATTATTGGCCATCGTTTCTTTCATCTAATGCGCAAAAAAGCACGGCAAGAGAACAAAATTTCAAGGTAAGAAGAAAAAGGAAAAAAAAAAAAAAAGAAACAAAGACAGTGATCGAAATAATAAATTTAGAGAAAAAGTGTAAATGGTTCAAACTCCACAGGAAGATTATTATATCTATATAATTTTTTTTTTTTAAACTTCATTTAATATTTGGAACAACAAAAGTAAAGTGGGCGAGTACTTTGAACCCTTTACACATATATCACTTAGGACATACACCATCAGGTTTAGTTAGAGCTGCCCGCAAGCGCCAGGACTACGACAACTCGTGCTGAGCCATGGTGAGATCACAACTGTGCGGACGGGTAACGCAGTACCGTGGAACAAGCACTTCGGCACAAATTCCGCGTGAAAGCACTAAGCGTTCTCGAAAGTTAATTATACGCTGCGTGAACTCTGATGTGCGCCGGGCCCCCGTATGCGGGTCGCGGTTGCCGGACCACACCAGCTCAGCAAGCGCCGCCGCACGTGGCCAGAGCTTGGCATCAACCACAGCAGAATCGCTTTGTTCTGACCACAGATTGACCGTGGCTCCGAGAATGCTTCCGCTACTATTGCTCTCTACGGGTAGCTTGGGGAAATCATAGTTGTAAATGCGCTGCCAGGTTTTGTAGGGTGCACACCAGGAGCCACCGGGCCCATGGTAATTGAAAGAAGGCTTACCGGGAGACGGGTCCTCCTGCTTGGCGTACCTGGGGTCATTGGTAATAAAACCGCCTGCTCCACAGTCAAGATAGAAAAAGTCCGCTGATGACACAATCACGTCGTAACCCTTGGATAATAACATCTCAACATTTGCCTTCCCGCCCATCCATGACTGTATCACAACGGATGAAGTCGATAAGTTGTGCACGGCTGAGGTCTTTGACAAGATCACGTCCTCCCACATTACAAGCTTACGGTCTGGACGAATTTTCAGAAAAATTGGTAACGCATGGTCGACCCAGTACTGCACAAGATCACGGTACGTGCGTGATTCATTCGCCCGAAACCACTCTGACACGTATTCAGAATAGTTATAGCAGTTTGGTACAATTTCATCGAGGCCTACGTGAAAAAAATTATCAGGAAACAAGCCGCTGACCTCATTGTATACCCCCTCAACAACTTTAAGCGTCTCTGGGTGCAAAATGTCAAGATGTCCTGGGGTGGGCTGAACCGCCGTGTGTAGGTCCCAGTCATCGCCATAGCCATTCCAAAACGAGTCTGCGCAGGTGATAATCCCCGGGTGGACGCGGCGCCAGCCACTGTTTGCGTGCGCCGGCATGTCGATCTCGGGAACAACGCGAACGCCGCGAAAGTACCCATACTGAACCACATGGCGAACGTCTGCGGTACTGTAAACTGCAATAGGGGAATATGCATCAAGGGACATTTTTGGGTAAGAAACAGCAAGCTCGAGCGGCCACGATTGCGTATCAACAAGATGCCAGTGGAAGATGTTTAGTTTAGAAAGAGCCATGGCATCAAGCTGCCGGAGGATGCTGTCAATGGTGTAAAAGTTGCGGGCTGTGTCAAGGAGCACGCCGCGATAGGGGTAAAGGGGACGGTCAGCAATGTAGACTTGCCGCTCTACAAATGGACAGCCATGAGTTTTATCCCATTCAACCAGCTGCTCAAAAGTAGAAAGTGCATGTAGCGCACCCCAGATTGTGGCACTTTGAATTTTGACAACGGGAAAAGTGACATTGAGAGTGTAAGTTTCGTTGATTCCTTGCTTGAGCTCGGTGCCCATCGACTCAATCTCAATAACAATTGTCTTCAAATGGTTGCTTTTTTCAAACCCGGGAGCTTTTTCATTTTGGCTGCTTGATGGTGCCAATTGCTCAAAGCTATTGATATTGAGGGCTTGTTGTTTCGAGACATGATTATCCTTAAACAACTGCCCAAATTTTTCAAACCACTGTCTTTTGACCAATCCATACATTGAAGTTCTTGGAGTTTCTGACTGTGAGTATCTTTGTGATAGCACCGACGTATCATTTTTTGTTTCAAGTGTTAACGAGGCGTTGAAAAACGGGGCCCGATATTTGGGAAACTTTCTATACCTAGGCGGCGGGCCCGCGAGGGCCTGGGGAACCCACTTGTCAGAGTAGATCCGCGCGAGGGTACGATCGACGGCAGCTGCCATTATTCGGTGGTTTTTACGCTCGCTGGGAAAAGATGAAAATTCCATTTTTGGAAGCTGTAGTGTCAGGGTGTCCGGGACCGCGGCAAGGTAGACCCGCGAATCGTGGGCGCTCCAATTCATGGTGGACGGCTTGGGCAGCGGGTTGGCGCGTGGTGTGAACTCTGCAGGCTCAACAGCCACCGGTGCTAAACTTGTGTCTTTAGATGGGCTACCAAAGTCGCTGCAGTTGCCGCTTCCAAACCAAACCGCGGTCATTAGCAACAACCCCCTAAGATCAGACTTGTGAAGCAGCATTTCAGTATGAGTGAGTAAGTGTATTCTATATTATGTACTGCCAAATAATTAAAAAAAAAATGAAATAATTTTGTTAACTTTAGTCCACTTTAAAGCTGGCCTAAAATCTAACGGATTTCATACTCCTAAGCTGCTGCTACCAAAAAATCCAGTGGTTTTTAGAAGAAGAGGCAAAGAGGTTTGGGTCGTTTGTGGTTTGGTAATTTTTTTCGCTTACATTTAAATCATGTGCGGCTAGTCGTTACAACCATGAGTTTGTGGACAAATTAACAGAGTTCCGCAATAACCACGGGATTAGAAAAAAAAGTCAATTAATTATAAACGTCAAGTGGTAATAAAAGGTATACATAAAAACAAAAAACGCCAACAAAAAAGGCAAAAATAAAATCAATTATGTTAAGGGTCTGGTTGGTACGAAACCCGACGACCTTCAGCCACTTTGATGACAAAATCAGCAATGGCTGCCACATTTGCTTGGTGCGTGATAATGAGTACCGTCATGCGACCGGACAGAGAACAGAGCGTGCGTTTAATGGCATCGGTTGACACTTGGTCAAGCCCAGAAGTACACTCATCAAGGATCAAAATCTTGGGGTTGCGGATAATGGCCCGCGCAATGCCAATGCGTTGCATCTGGCCGCCTGAAAGCAGCGACGTACCTCCGCTACTAACCGGGCCGGTAGACCCCCCAATTCGTGTATTGTAACCTTCTGGCAAAGAAGAGATAAACTCGTCAATTGCACAGTCCCGACAAACAGCTCGCACTACTTCAAGAGATTGTGTGTTGTTGGCAGGCAGCGCAAAGACAATATTTTCATAGATAGTTCCATCAAAAAAGCTAAGAGGCATCTGACCGACAACCGCAATATCCTGGCGTACAAGGTTTGTGTCTAGCGTCTGGAGGTCCATTCCATCAATGAGCACGCGACCGCCTGTAGGTGCATACAGCTTTGTAAGAAGTGCAACAAGTGTCGACTTTCCGGAGCCAGACGGACCAATAATTGCAGTTGTCTTGCGTGCGAGCACTGTAGCAGAAAAAGAGTCAAGTACTCTCACAAGCTTGTTATTGGTCAACTGCGGACCAAACAGGGCCTTGACTTTGGTGATCTTACGCCTTGTAGCTGTCGGATCTTGCTCTTCTTCATTGGCCACCCCATCCGCGCCATTATCGTAGTCGGTGGAATCGTCATCAGCAGAGAGATAGCTGAAGTATAGATCGCAGAATTCAATTGTGCCATCAGTCAGCCGTGCTTTTATTTGTTCCCCAGAATGTTCTCTTGTCAAACTTGGGTCAAAATCTAGGATTTGGAACAGCCGGAAACAAACGGTAAACGTAGTATGCATTTGCGGTAGCGCTGCCAGCAGCGTACTGATCGAGGAAATTGAAAAGAATAAAATTGAGTAGACCATCAGAACTTTTGAAGAAGGGTATATTTTGTCTGCAATAAGCTTCATACCATACCAGAGCAAGATGCCCTGCGCAGCATAAGAAATAAGACCGTTGAGACCAAAGCCTATTCCAGAATAAAAGGAGTCGCGGATTTTTGCTACACGGAGATTCCCTGCAGCAGCGTCGAAACGGCGCACAAACAAGCGTTCTAGGCCAAGGATGCGAAGAGTGCGGATACCTGAGACTGTTTCATGGATATGCTCCTCAAGCAGGGCATTGAGATGGATACACTTGCCCTCCCACCTTATAACAACATACTTTGAGAACATCGCTGCAAAGTAATAGAGCGATGCAAGCGCAATTCCAACGAAACAAAGTCGCCAACTAACGACGAGCACCCAAATCACACAAATAAAAGAGAGGGACGTGGTAGTGACCATCACAGCCAAAAGTACCGTTAGAATGGTGCGAATTTCTTCAGACTGGCTAATGATAAGAGATGTTAGGTCATTGGTCTCAATCCTATTTTGAGTGTGCCAGGCTAAATCTTGCTGAAGCACCATGCGCAAAGCGCGGTCGCGCATATCACACACCCATTGATCCGCAACGTACCCAAGAATAATTGTGCGCCCGTACGTTGTAAGCCCATCAACCAGCGCAAGTGTCAGTGCAAGCGCAATCCACAGCGTCGGATAGCTAGACTGTTTGGCACTAGAGGAATTGACAGGAGTAACCATATAAGTGATTAGCCTCGCAACCACAGACGAAAACAATGGCGTGAGCCCACCGTTGACAACCGACAATATAACGCCCAGCCATAGCAACCCTTTAGCTCTTACGCGCTTGTAGCACATGAAAAGGATATGCACAGTTGAAACTTTATAGTTTGATGCTTCAGATGCGCTGATGTACTTGTGGTAGCGGCTGGGCGTCGCCTCTGGGTCTTTGACATTAAACATGCCTATAATCGCCTGAATATTTATTTTTGCTTGTGCACGCTTATCAACAGGATCAACAAACTCTTCCTCGAAACCAAATACAAACCGATGTGAAGTGAAGTAGTCCGGCGGACTAGATAGCGGTCGCGAAAGCACCGTGTGTTTGTGGGGAATCTCTAGTACCATCGACTGGATTTTACCATTGATACTAACCCCAATATCCGGAGTTGCAGGCAGTGGTGGCAGTTCAGGGACATCCTTCATAATTGCTGAGGCTAGATCGTACTCATTGTCGTTGTGGTACGGCTCGGCGACAGGCGGCACAAAAAAGAGTGCAGACTGCGGCCTTAACATACTATTGCGCACAAACTTGGAGTAGCGCACTGTCGTGTTCCGGAGGCTATTAGCACGGGCCACAGCGGCGGTGGAGGGCTTTGAAAGTTCTGTAGAAGCAAAATTGTCAAAGACAGGCATGGACCGGCGTCTTTGACGGGCATCTTCAGAGACTTCGTAACGATCTGAAAACGGGTTGATGCTTCGCCAAGAGGCCGGTGAGACAGGCGATGGAGATAGTGCTGAGACTCCACCATTTCCATTACTTTTCTGCAAATCACGCCCGCGCCCCTCCTCAACGACTCTACCATTCACAAGCATATAATATTTATCATCATCACCAATTTGCGAGAGTTCGTGAGTAATAATGACGGTTGTGCGGCCGGCACGCCAGGTTCGGATAGCTCGCATGACGCGGGCGCGGGCACGAGCATCAAGCGCACTCACAGATTCATCAAGAATTAGAATAGGCGTGTCGCGAATGCGTGCGCGCGCAAGGGCTACACGTTGGCGTTGGCCACCGCTCAAACGGGCGCCGCCAACACCTACTATCGTGTCAAGCCCGCGATCAGTGCTTTCTATAACTGGAGCCAACAGCGCAAAGTCAATAGCCACTTTCAGTTCCTCTGGAGTGATCGCATGTACACTCCCGCTGCCCAGGTTGGAAGGCCGGCCAAGTTTGATGTTATCGACGATTGATGTGTTAAAAAGTACGCTCTGCTGCTCGACCACAGTGATGTTGTCACGCAACCATTTGGTATTGAGAGATGGGAGAGGTGAGCCGTCGATTAGAATAACCCCAGCAGTAATATCATACATGCGAAGAATAATATTAGAAATAGTTGACTTGCCGCTGCCCGAGGAACCCACTAAAAAGACGGTCTCACCGGCGGGAATCTCGAGGTTAACACGATCAAGTACTTTGATCTCGGGACGAGATGGGTATCGGAACACCACCTAGATAAGTGTTAGCAGATAATATTACAAAAAAAAAAAAAAAAAAAAAAACAAAGGACAAAAAGAAAAAAAAAAAAAAAAAAAAAAAAAAAAAACCTTGTTTGTAGTTTATTTCTTTAACCAATACATGTATATTTAAATTGAATTGCAAAGTTTATTTTCTTTAAAGATTGATGAAAATCTGTATACTGTTTTAATTCCTTTATTTATTTATTTATTTATTTTCTTTTTTTTTCTTGCGCTGGCGGCAGCAACGGTCCTTTCCCTCCTTCCTGACTTACTTTGCTTCTAGCTTATTGGCAATTCCCAATAAAACTTTTTTTTTAAAGTCAATCATTACATCAAACTAAATTTTCATATATATATATATATATTTTTTTTTTTTTTCAAGTTGAGTTATTCGCATAATAGAAAAACAAAAAACCGTTAATTATAATAAAAAATAAAGTTAAAAATGGGACTAAGCCTTGCTAAACCGTTAGTTTTCTTTTTTTTTTTTTTTTGACAAATTTTGGCAAATTTTGGCAGCCCCTGCTACCCATTACCATAAAAAAACATAAAATAAAATAAAATAAATTAACAATTACCAAAAAAAATTTTTTTTAATGCAAATATATACATGGATATATATAACCCAACAGGTTTCCTCTATTATACGAGACAATAGGATTTCTAGGTTGAACGAATATTTTTTTTTCTACCGTTTTTTCTTCTTGTCCTTGGCATCGTCGCCCATGTACTTATCCTTGTAAATCCAACTATTGGAAACCATGTTGGCACCCTTTTCTCCCGCGGTTCGATAAAGTTTTGCGGCCCTTTGTAAATCCTTTTTACGACTCTTGGGACCATTTTTCATCCACATGGAGGCCGCTTCGCATAGGGCATCACAATCGCCCATATTCCCCGCGAGTTCAAAACAGTGTAAAGCCATTTCTTCGTCCTTTTCGGTACCCCAGGAATTGAGATAGCACATGCCTAACTCGTACATGGCGGCAGCAATGCGGGCCTTTTTGAATTTGTTTTGACCCGGCGCACCGCGGCTGCCCGTGGCCGCGGGGTCCTTGGCCAGCAATTTATCCTGTAATGCTTGGCCCAAATCATTTTTCAGCGCTGTTTCCAACGACTCCTTTTCAATGGCGGGGCCAATTGCTTTCCGCAACCATTTAAACGCCTCGACGGGGTTTTGCTTAATACCCCAACCATGACGTAAAGCCAGGCCATATAATAGCATCCCTGTAGTGTCACCATGAAATGATGCATTTTGCCAATGGTAGGATGCCTCGCGCAGATTGCCGCTTTCGTGGTAATAAATGCCCAGAGACACGTGTTCCTCTAGCGTGAGCGAATTGTTTAGGCTTTTCATGCGCAGGACTTCAAACTCGCTCTCTGAGCTCGGTTGCGATGATGACGGCTTTGACTCCGTAGTAGACGAACCCGGCACGGACCTCACGTACTGGTTTTCATGCGAGAGCGATCGCCGCGCCGCCGCGCCCATCTCGCTCGCCGCTGATGACACCGGCGAGAGTGCTGGCAAGCTTTGTGATGAGATTGTGCTGGTACTTGGCCGCCGGCCATGTGATGAGGAAATGCCGCTGCCGCTATGCTGCGGGCTGATTGAAGATGTGATGCCTGGGCTGGCGGCAGTGCCAGTCGAACTCGAGAGCCGTGAGTAGCTGGTCGAGCGGCGCTGCTCCGCCGCCGCCGGCGACGACGATGAGGTGATGCGGCTGTAGCGGTCGCGGCTCGCCGAGGGCGTCAGCGGCGTGTGCGCTGGCGTCAGCGTTGCTGTGCTGTCAGATCGGTAGTGGGTCATGCGCTGCTGCTGGCTCGCGCTAACCCCCTGCTGCTGCGGCGGTCGCGGCTGGTGCTCGTATATACTGGTGCGATCGGACCCCGTGGAGTCGGCAAGACTACTACTACTATAATTATTTGAATTATTTAAAATTGAAAAAGTTGACAGGCGGAAATTTCCCAAAATACTGCTCCCCAAACTGGCCAAACTGGCAGTTGAATTTGTCCGGGATGATCTTGATAAGCCCCGTGCTGGCTCGTCGTCATTGTCGTCATCGTAGTTGTGGTGGTCAGGGGTGTCGTCGTTAGCAGCAGCAGAATTGTCAGCTGGCTTTGGTGGCTCAGCGGCTGCGCGAGGGCGGGGCGGGTCATGGAGCCGCGTGGCCAGGCGCCGACTGCGTTGTTCCAGCATCTCCAGCGGAGACAAATCATGGGGAAGTTGGGCCATAATTGTGTTAGTAGTAGTGGTGGTAGCGAGCGTGGTGGAATTCTAGGTTAGAATTGAAGAATATACAAAAAAATGATGACTGAAAGGGTTCAAAATATGATTTTTATTTAAAATGAATAGTGGTAGGATAGAAAAGCAATGTAGTTCTAGGGGTGAAAGGGGGAGGGAATCACCAAACGAGGAAGTTTCATTGGAAGAACCCAAAAAAAAAAAAAAAAAAAAATATTACAAAAAAAAAAAAAAAAAAAAGTCACTTGGATCACAAGTTAAAATCATACATTTTGAAACGTGATGGAACCTTTGCAATAAGGAGGAAATATGCCAATCATATTTTTGAAATAAGTATTTTCACTCATGCCGAGATCCAAAAAATGTTTAAGCCGGGCCACTGCAACCTGACCTTTCCGTAGGGACTCAACGCGCATTCCGAGTGCTGAAAATGCTCCCGAAATCATAAACATGCAAGAAAATACCGTCACTACAGCTCCGGACTCAATTTTACCCTTATGAACAAGAAAAGTTCCAAGGGCAAACATGGGCACAAACATGCCTAACGCGAGAAAACGTGCTAGACCCTGCTGAAGACCAGCGTAGTGGGAAAATCGAAAGTAGACTCGACTACCGCGTTTGAGAATATTGACAAAGCGGTCAAACACTACTTGTTCGCCGTTGAACTGCTTGACTGTAGTAAGCGAGGTGATGGCCCAGTCAACAAGTGTGCCAGCGTCTTCGGTGATTGCTTTAAATTGATAATAAGTCTGGGACATGTAGCGGGAGGTAATAGAGCTTACAACCACCATCAGCGGTACCGAGCAAAGTGAGACCAGCGTCATGGCCCATGAATAATAAAAGGAGAAACAAAAGGATGCCACGATAATGCAGCATGCCTGTGAAACTAGCGCAAGAGATATGGATGTCGCGCCTTGAAAGTCTCCAAAGCAGCGATTAAGGGTTGTTAGGGTGCCCATGATACCGCTGTTTGCATCGTACCAAGCAAAATCACGGGTCATGAATCGCACAAATACTTTGCGTCGGGCGCGTAGTAAGCTATGTGCAGAGAAAAGATCAAAGCAGGTAAGCATGATCCAGTCGAAAAAAAAGCCCGCCGCACCGAGGCCAATGATGGCAACGCAATAGCGCGTGGCAGCCACGAGAAAAGCACCAGGAGTAGCATAATGACCTCTTGAATAGCGTGTAAGTGTAGTAAAAACTTTGCCAATAAGCATGGCCTGAGCAGGCTTAGCGGCACCGGCGAGCAGCGCGGCTATGAATGCGGGAACGAGAAAAATTAAATCGGGAGGGAACGTTGCAAAATGATACAGTGAACCCTTTGAATCTATCAAGGGTGCTGTATGTTTTTTACTCTTATTGTTTCCGTTTGTGTCGTTATCATTGGTGTTGGAGCTGGTTGATTGCGAGCTTTCCACAACCTCTTCTTCTTCTTCTTCGACATAGATCAGTGACTTGACGCGCTGGGTGTTTGTAGAAGCAAAGTATGGACTACTGATTCCCCTTCCGTCATCTTTGTTGACATTTTTGCCCAACTCTAATGGTTTTTCTTTGAGTTCAAATATCTCTGATCTGGTTCGCGGCCGCATGGTTGATGAAGACAGTTTTTTTTTTTTGTAACACTTGTAAAGCTATGAAGGTGATACTAATATGATGAATCAACAAAGCCGGTGATCAAGCATCTGTTATATATGCCCTCTTTGCCAGCTCTAACTTTTTTCCATTGAGATATTCAGCTACTAGATTGAAGCCTTTTGAACTACTTCACAAACAACCCAAAATGGACGATTTCATGGCCGAAATCATTTACTGGGCCATCGTGGTGATTGTTTGGTCCAAAATGGGCTAGAAAACGAGACAACAACGCAGCAACAACAACTAAAACTACAGGAATTCAAATGATATGTCAAAAACCAACTTTAGAAATCTTGTTTCAACTACCCTTAGAAAAACTTGAGAAAAAAAATCAAGGAGAAATGAAGTATAAATGAGAATCTTTTGACTCAGACAGAATATCATGTAAGGTCCATTTTCTGTGATGTTTAGCACATTTGTGAAAATTCTAGCCAGTGCCTCAAATGCTTGCTCTGTTAGTTGAGTCTCATATCTGTACTTTCAATCTTTTTTTTTAGTAGTAAAATCTGTTTATTCATGTGTTCCATGTGTTAATTCTATAATTTACGACACCAGTCTTACTTGAATCAGAGGCTATTTGTAGATGCGGAAGTTCGGGAAAGTCATAATTTTTCCCATGATCCGCAAAAAACCCCCTCGTGGACGAAGCCGGATAACCCAGTCTCAAGCGGACCAGGAAAACACAAAGCACATCTGGTGCAGTCGTCGTTTTCAGCAAGTGCCAAGTTGGTATAACCCAGCCCAGTCTGCCAATTGCTCGCAGATTTCCCTGGTACAGGGTTTCACTCTTTTTTTCATATTAGCATAACATTCATTAAACAGGGTACATAATAAGTAGATAATTTTTTTTCCGTGGACTTTACTCATCGTCTTCAGGGCCATCAATAATGACCTTGACAGCCTTGCCGCTCATGACAGTCTTGAAAGCCTCTTCGGCCTCCTGAAACTTGAAGCGGTGGGTGATAAGCTTAGCAGCGGGAACCTTGCCGGAAGCAATAAACTCAACAGCCAACTTGTAGTCTCCAAAGCCGTATCTGAAGCAACCCTTGGCGGTCAGCTCCTTGGAGCAGAAGTCAGCAATGGGGAAAGTAATGTTGTCTCTGCCCATACCGGCCTGAACAAAGCGGCCACCCTCCTTGAGAACCTGAATAGCGGTCTGAATAGAAGGCTCGGCGCCGGAGGCATCAACAGCCACAGTGGGTTTTTCACCAAGGAGCTCCCAAATCTTCTGAGCAGACTGCTGGGGGGTGTCGCCCTTGGTAGGGATAAACGTGTGGGTGATGCCAATTTCCTTGGCAAGGTCGAGCTTGGACTGGAAGAGGTCGACGGAAACAACCTTGGAGGCACCAAAAGCGAGAGCGCAGGAAGCAATCAGGAGACCGACAGGGCCGGCACCAAAAACAACAGCAACATCACCGGGAACAACAGTAGCCTGCTTGGAGACGTGGACACCAACAGAAAGGGGCTCAGCAAGAGCACCTTCTTCAAGAGAGACATGATCGGGGAGCTTGACGCAAAAGTCCTCAGGAAGCAAGTAGTATCTGCAGAGAGTACCGTCGTAAGGAGGGGTGGCAGCAAATGCCATGTGAGGACAAAGGTTGTAGTGGCCGGACTTGTACTCGTCACTGTAACGGGAGGGAATACCAGGCTCCATGGCGACGCGATCGCCGACCTTCAAAGAGGTGACGGCCTCACCGACCTCAACAATGACACCAGCAGATTCGTGGCCGAGAACCATGGGCTCCTTGACGACAAACTGGCCAATTGCACCATGGGTGTAGTAGTGGACATCAGAACCACAGATACCGGTCTTCTTGACCTGGATTTTAACGTAGTGAGGATCTTTAATCTCGGGAACGGGGCGGTCCTCGAAGGAAACGTCGTTGATCTTGTTGAGGATGAAAGAAGGGTTGGTGGACATGATTGAGTTTGGGTAGGATGTAGTTGTGAACAGAGATTGGTTGAGGAAGGGGTAAAAAAAAAAAGGAAAAGAAATAAGAGAGATTAGAAGGAATTGGAAAGGTTTAAATAGTTGGTCATGGCAGCAGCTACTTCTGGGGGGAGGTTACTGGTGTTGTAGTTGATTCTGATCTATGGTGATCATAAAACCCTCTGGGTTGAGTGTTTGGGAGACAAGTCTATTTTATTTTTTGCATTTTATCCCAAGAAGCGACACTTTTAACGTGTAATTTGGCTTTGGTGCATCAGCAGAGAAAAAAAAAAGAAAAGAAAAGATTAAAGGGAAAGGGAGAATAATGGTAACCGTATGAATTGGGCATTTTGCACCAAAAAAAAAAATAATAATATGAAATTTAGGAATTATAGACACTACTAAATCAATTAGACAATGAAATTAACTGTATACTATAGATATTAACAATTATGAATTTTTTGCTTTTAGAGTACCAATGACCTCACATTGTTCTTATCATGCGTGTGTTGTCTCTTTTTTGATGAGTTTGCCTATTAGCCATAAGCTAACACCGAAATCAAAGAGTTTTATATCTTTCATCTTTCTCTTTCTCGGGGAATTCAATTGATCAATTCCTAGTTTTTTTTTCCTTCTGAAACATTTAATTTTTGGACAAAAAAAATTAATAACTAAAACTATTGATAGATTTATCCTGCTGAAATACAAAAACTCCGGGGAAAAAGCCAACTAGATGATTAATGGTAGGAACCTTGACGGGGTAAATTAAAAACAAAACAAATACTGGCAACAACAGAGAATAAAAAACGAAGAAAAAACCTAACAGCAATCCTTCTATACTATCACTATCAATAGAAAAATATTGTCGATCTTTCGTAAATACGGGGAATAACAGAAATACCCTGCGACTTTCATGACCTCTTCCCTTCTAAAAATAATCCGGGTTGACCCCCCTTCAAAAGACAACAGTCTGAATGGTAAACCTTGTAATCACTTCCAACGACTTCCGAACTTTTGCCCTTCTACTCCCGTAGCAACAAAACAATTGCAAAAAAAAAAAAAAATAATCTAGAATCAATCAGCAATCAAGAAGTGAACATGTTATCATGATCTAAAGATATAGAGGCAAAGGAATGCTCTTGAATTATTTTTTTCTGGTTCAGCCTGCCCACATTGACTTGATTCTGTCAACATGATTTTTTTTTTTTATGTATTTTTGTATGTACTTTTTTTTTATCTATTTTTGTACATGATTTTTTCAAGCCTTTTTTGCCTCCCCGGATATGAAATTCGGATCATTTGGCTTCTATTTCAATCAGCCTGCGCTTCTCAATCAAGTAAAAAAAACCAGCCCTTTACCCACCACTCACCAACAATGTTAATAATAATGAAAGGTACAACAACATTCTTCCTTCCCCATGACATTATATATAGGCAACCGATTAATATGGAAAACGGTGATTGAGACTACCCGTGATTGTACAAGATATTTCTACCGCGCGATAATTTGGTCAGCTCAACCTACATAACATACTATACTAATATACTGCCCACTCTGGCCTAAAGGCTGTAACTTGACTTAGCGTCATTGATTTTCTGCAGCGTTCCGTGATGGTCATTAGCAAACTATGCAATTTTTTTTTGTCTTAACGTTCGGTGTTCAAGCACCCTTGGAGGTTTCTCTATTGTGAGCCCATGTTGGTATTCTGGCCAACCATAACTCATCAGCATGTAGATTACAATGTAAGAAAATGGCGCTCTAGAGTCTACATAGGATCCCTTTCTGCTGCTGCAAACTGCAAACAGACCCGGGCTTAGCGATCGAGTACCACTGTAAATGTTTGCTGTTGCTACTGTTCAATAGTAACATTGAAACGAGTTGAAGATCAAACGCAAACGTTAATTATTGAACTGAGAACAAAAGATAACGTCCACAAAGTACACACTTATTATTATTATTATTATTATTTTTTCCCTTCACCAAGCTCCACGATCCTTTCATTGGAGCGTCCAAGAAACAGGTTGCAGTTCGGACACCTGGAAACCATGATTCACTGAAAATTCATGGGCACCAGGAAGAGTCAAAGAGTGGGAAGCAGCGAAAGAAATGACACTGTACATGATCATGATGCTTTTCTTCTTTTTCTATGGACCACGGACTACCGCCGCCGCTGTCGGCGCTGGAAGCCCCATTGGCAGCCTTCCATCGTATTAGCATATCAGGCTTGTAGGTAGCTATAATCAACAATTGGAGCTTCCACGAAAAAAAAAAACATGCAGCTCAAGCTTAGGGCTTCTATTTCTAGTTAGTTCTCCTTTTTGTTTGTTTATTATTTATATTTATTTATTTTTTTTCATTTTTATTTTTTAAGAGACTCAGCTTACCCGAATTTTGATCATTATCGCCAAACTGAGTCTCAAAAGTCAATTAGCATAGCGCCAACAATACCGACGACAACAAAAATCACTGCTAACTTTCCAAGATTTTCTTCTTCTTCTTTCTATGAAAAGTGGAATTAGTTTCATGTAATTACGTTTTAAAAGCAAACGATATTTTGACATGACCACGATCCAAACTTTAGCCCATCTATTCCTGGGAGTGGCAGCAGCAGCAGCAAACCCCTCAGGAGATACTCAGAACGGCCCTGCATTACGAATTTTAAACTCAAACGAAAGAGAACCATGGCCCAATTCATACATTAAATTTATTTTATTTTATTTTAGTTTGTTCATACTCTAAACTGTAGCAACGTTTCTGGGTCATTGCAATTATATCATTAGCAGCAAAACAAGAAAAAAAAATAATTATCGCCTTCTTCGTGTCATTATTGCTTCTCCTCTTTATTACCAGCCAAACTTCTCGGCGTAGTACTCAACCTCCCCACGCCCCTCCAACCGCAGCTCTGCGACTGCATTTCGTACCTTTCTGACCATGTAGTCTGGGCCGCAGGTTGCGACCCAGCTCTGGCACTTGCCAGCAGCAGGGTTTATTTCATCCATTTCTTCAGGCCCGACCATGTCCTTGACAAGTTGCTTTATATCTGGACGGCCAGCCTCGCGTGTGATCCAAATGTGCCGGTGCACAAGCACGGAACCATTGTCATAGCGCTCATATGTGTCTAGGGGTCCTGTTAACCCTGCATCACTATCACCCCCGCAGGCTTGTGCCAGATCTGGCAGCCATGAGATGAAACTGCGGTAAGGGATTACCCACAGAAAGTGAATTTCCAGCCGGCACTGATGGCTTGCGTTGCACAAGTAGAGAGGACCAGCACTAAGATCTGCCAGTGGAAGACTGCTGTTGCTGCCGCGGCAGCTACTGCCATCTATTGTTGTTGTCATAACAGTCGTCGCGGCGTCTTTGTTGCCATCATCGGACTTACTGAGATGATCAACTACGGTAAGCTCGTCGCGGCTGCTGGTGTGCTCGAGTAGATACTCTTGGTACAGAGGCCACGTGAATGCTACACCAGCGCCACCAGACACAAGCACAATTTTTTGTTTTGTGCGGCCCGCCGTGGTTAACGTGTCGAGCTGCTTATAGTCCGGCATAGACGGCGGATGTACGCCGTAAGGGCCGTGAATAATCACCCAGCGGTATCGGTTGCCCACGCCGCCAGCAGCGACTGCAGCCGCCACCTCTTGGTCGTACAGCCGCCGCGTAAACCCTTCTTTGGCGCGCACAATAATGTCTAGCGTGTCGCTAGCATTTGCAGACGAAGCAACCGTAAATGGATGTGACTCCCAAATCCCGCAGCCGGGCAGCGTTATAAACACATGCTCGCCGGACTTCCAGGTTAGCGGCTTTTGGCGGCGCAGCAGCCACCAGCTGCTCTCACCAACGTGATTTTTCTTGGGCAGACGCAGGATGACAGTGTCGCCCGGGTGTACCTCGACTTTACAGTAGGCAGCGCGGTAGTCATATAGCACACGGTACACTCGGTCGTAGACAACAGAGAGCATTGCTAGCGCTACGAATGGGCGCACTGTTGGGTGGTGGAAGTAGATGGCTGGGAGCGCTAAAATCATACCCACAAAGTGAATCAGATAAAACAGTTCGTACATAGTGTCTCGCAATACTAAGCCCTTGATCCAGCGCTGCGAAGTAATTCCAATGGCAAAGAAGCACGTACCAGCTATGATACCCATGATTGACCATGCGTGGGTGAACAGATATGGCACTCGGAAATAAAAAAGGAAAAAAATCGTGTGAAAAATGAATGTTAGTACACACAGACGGCCAACGTGCCGGTGAAACACGTTAAGCTGTTCATAGGACCATCCCGTCAAAAATGCCACGGGCGAATGCTTAGAGCCGAGAATGTACATGAGTGGGACATTTGCCACGCAAAGCAAGCCGAGACGGAAAGCGTACAAGATAAAGAATCTCGGCATATCCCAAAACAAGTATGTAAGGGAAATAATATGGTAAACGACAAGTACAAGCATAGTGCCGGCATCTTCAAATGTATTGTGTTGCTCGGACTGTTTCATGAGCATGCCTTGTAGCCAGCAATACCAGCGAAACCAGCGTGATTTTACTAGATATCTGCGGCGACCGTCAAATAACGGACTCTCTTCGCTGTATATGCTGCGGGCTTCATTATCAACAAAATCATCGTTGTCACGGTATGGCCCAAAAGACAGCCCGCTGGTCAAAGACGAGGAAGCGGTAGTTGAATCATTGCTGGATCGTTGAAGAAGTAATTTTTTTTCGGCCCGCTTTGCGCGGTGCCAGACGAGCCAGGTCGCAAAGCGCTGGATCC
Organism: Geotrichum europaeum; assembly: GCA_030567025.1. Classification (NCBI taxonomy): domain Eukaryota; kingdom Fungi; phylum Ascomycota; class Dipodascomycetes; order Dipodascales; family Dipodascaceae; genus Geotrichum; species Geotrichum europaeum. The sequence continues at coordinate 29,768 of JAKUCA010000034.1, forward strand.
AATAGTGTAGACAAACGCCAACAAAAATAGCAATCATAACGGCAACATACCACCACAGTAATTCGCGGCCACGGAAGATTTCTCTGATGAGCTTTTCCTGGGTTTCTTCGTCTTCGAATGGGTTGTCAGGGTATAATGGGTGACCACGGTCCTCAGATCTTGTAACTAGCCTGGACATTGTGATAAATGCTATGAGGAAAACTTTTTATGTTTAGCGTGTGTGTATGTCTGCGTTAGAATAAAAAGACATGAAAGCGACGATGCCGATGCAAAGAAAAAAAATTTTTTTGACAAAAAAAAATATATTTGTAACCGAGACTAAGCGATCAGGAATTCAGTAATGGTGCTGATCAAACTGTTGTTTTTTGCGGGTATGGCGAGGTATATATATATATTTGTGTAAAAGTGTCGTGAACCGATTAGATGAGATTGATTGCGTGCGCGTGCGCTTTCATTAAAAAAAAAAAAAAAAAAAACTGATGCAAAAGGAAAAAAAGCCCGAAAATAAATTTGAAAATGAGCCAAAAATGGGAATCAATAATTAAATTAAAAAAACCACACCGAAAAAAAAAAAATAAAATCAAAAAAAAAAAAAAAAAAAAATCCTCTACTACCTGTAGTAAACTTCTCCAGACCCATACTGTCCTGCTTCAGAGTACTGAGAAGAGGCATCACCATACTGCTGGTACTGATTTTCGTAGTACTGTTGTTGCTGTTGTTGATGATACATATGCTGTTGTTCTTGATGGTGATGATGTTGTTGTTGTGGATGGTGATGTTGCTGCAGATGTTGTTGCTTGTGCTGATGTTGGTGTTGTTGTAAGTGCTGCTGCTTGTGCTGTTGATGCTGCTGCTGCTGTTGCTGCTGTTGATGTTGGTGTTGAAGCTGCTGTTGTTGAAGTTGCTGCTGCTGAAGCTGTTGCTGCTGATACAGAAGTGCCGGATCCATTTCCGGTTGTTCTTTTTGTTGTTGTCGATGCTTTTGAAGGTCCTGCCATTGCTGCTGTTGAATCCGGTAATGAGGATCCTTTTGAATACGCTTTTGTTGCAACTCCAGCTGCTTCTGCTGTTCCCGTTGCATTCTATATAAAGCCTCCTGCTGTTGCCGAATAAACCCTTGATTAATCAAGTTTAGATAGGCATACATGAAGTTAGATAACAGAACCTGCTGAATTAAAGGACGTTTGGGGTTTCCTAACTTCAAATGTGACAGCCTGTAAATCGCTCTCTCAATATGTGGAGGGTAGCGATGATTCATCATATACAGTGACTTGTCAGAATATTGATGAGCAGGAATCTGGTAGGGAGCACCGTAATAAGCAGCAGCTTCAGGACTGTATGCTACCAGACCGGCTGAAATCGTGGCCGGGTTGCTACCTGCAACCGAAAAAGATTCTGACTCATTAGTTTCTTTCCGATCTGGCGACTTGTTCCGATTTTTCGACTTTGATCTATAGCGTCCCTTATTCTTGTTGCGTTCTCTACCCGGTGCCGGCGAGCGGGCTCTACCATGGGGAGAAGAGGATCGCTTTTCGGCACTGGAAACTGGCTTAAGCTTGTCAGTGTCGTCAGATTTTTCCTTTTGAGCTTTCAAGTTGGCGACACTCTTTTTCTTAGAAAAAAAATGCGTAAGACGTTCTTTCTTCTCCGAGATGCCACCGCTAGAATTTTTCCGATTGCGTTGCTCTTCTGCAGCGTCAGTACTATCTGGGTGATTAGCCTGCACAGGCGATGAAGGAGCGCTTTCATTGCTTTCCAACGAGGCTTTGCGGACTTCTTCTCCAGCTTCACGATTAGTTGCGTTAGGATCTCCATTTCCATTATTAAACAACCATCCCCAAGTACCCTTACGAGACTTAAGTTTGCCGCCGGCCGACTCATCATCAGTAGGGTAATCTGCCGTGTTTGGAGAAACTGGGGTATTGGGATCGGTCACTATTGGCTGCATAGTCTGGGAACTAGCTTCCTGAACGTCATTCACTGGTGTCAACGGGGAGGACTGATGTGTCTCTTGCGACTGTTGAGGCGTAGTTGACTCAGTTTGGGAAACAGATTGATCAAGAACCGTAGTGGTATCAAGGGGCTTGGAAGGCTTTGAAACCTCAACGGGGACAAAAGTTTGTTTTGGCTCAGACTCCTCGATTGTAGTAATAATAGGAGGAACAACAGGTGGTTGCGTAGAGCGCTCAGCTGGCACAGGGGTATTGTTATTTTCATCCTCTGGTTCAATAGCAGACTCTTTCTTTTCCGTACTGTTTGATAGAGATCGTGCTAGTTTTGTTGATTCTGAATTTTGGTTTCGTTCAATGATATCACGCTTGCCCCGGCGAATAGAACTTTTGTTGTAGCGAGTAACCTTGGAACGACGTAGCGTAGATGTGGGTGAGGGTAAAATCGGTGAATCACTGTCATTCGCAAGCGGAACCTGAGGGTTAACAGGAGAGGTGGGAGAAGACACATCATGGGGTTCCGAGGACTGTGAGTCACTATTGCTCAAGGACCTAGCAAGCTGCGCGGGATCAACAGACCAACCCTCCAACTCACCTAAACTTTCTAACTGGTGAGACAGAGACTGAATGGTTGGATCATGCGCTTGCTGAACGCTGCTATCCGTGGAACGGCGCTTTTCTAGAACGTCGGCGCCATCTGTGTAGCTATCCTGATTATCAAACTGTCGTGAGAGTCTCGAGTAGCGTCGGTTTGAGTTAACAGAGGAGACCGAGCTAGACCTGCTGCGAGTAGTACTCGACTCAGACTTGGACTCCTGCGACGCTTGAATTTCAGCCAACTTATTCTGCACAAATGACTTCCACTGTTGTGGTGCAATCTCTGGATGAACATGAGCGGGCACCCAAAGTAGCTGCGAAGCCTGCTTTGAGTTAATCTCAGGCCGTTGGCTATTCTGAGACATTTCGCGCCTGGCCTGAGAAAATGACGGAACCGAAGGAGCAGAAATCGATCGAGTTGGCCGGGAAGAAGAAAAATCAAATCCAGAAGAGTCCTTGGAAGTTCTGTATGAGTTGTTGCTGATCGACGACATGGAGCCAGATCTGTACATGCCGGAGGAGTAATTGGGTAGATCTGGGTCTAGCGCCAACGAAGCGCCAATTGAAAGACGCTTTAACGCCTGTACTGCAGACATTTCTTGAGCCATCATGGCGGCGGCAGTAGCAGAAGAATTGGGATCGGAGCTGTTGATTGAGTCTGAGAGATTCTCAATCATGTGAATACTGTTTGAATCATTGTCAGATTCTGGCTCAGGGGGAGTTGACGATGCGATGCCCACGTATGAATCAGTAAAAGTCAACTGGTCGCTGTCATACGAAGAATTTTTGGGTCGGGTACGGATGCGACGAGGCGGGGGAATGTCTGGCGTAGAGGGATCAATTGCGGTTGCGATATATGACTCTGGATTCGACGGTTGAGCGCCGTCCTGGGCCGCGTAGTAATCGTCTATTGCCGAATCGTAGTCATCGTAAGAGTTGTAGCCATTTTGATCTGACGAAGATTGAGCAGCAGGGATAGACGCGGGCTTGGGAGACGGCGACGCAGAAGAAATCGCTTGCGGGGTAGTGGTAGTGATGGTGGCGGTAGTGGTGGCTGCGGACGTTTTAGCAGACATGGGAGATGCTGAATGTTACGAGATGGAATCAAGGGGAACGAGTGACGATAGGAAGTGACCTAAAACCAGTAGATCATAAATAGGATTACGGATATTTCCATTAGAGTTGCTGGATTCCCAAAACTACTTGTAGGAAAGTGCGCAAGATAGAATAAAACGAACGTAGGGAAGCGCTAAAGAGGTGGTTGAAAGAAGTGAAAGGGGAAAGAAGGGAGGGAAGAGGGAGATAGTGTCGTCTGGTGCCAAGTTTTTTCAGTTTTTTTTTTTTGTCTCAAAGGGATGGACTTTTGCGAATGGTTTTTTTTTTTTGAGTTTTTTTTTTTTAAACGGTTTGAGAATTTACGCCGTGGAGTAACAACTACTCAACAGTCAATAATAATAACTAATCACCAAAATAAATTAAACAAGCGAAGCAGGCCGAACCACGCACCAATGCATCCTCATGCAAATGCGAACCCTACAACAGTACCGAAGCAGCCTTTGCAATAACTGCCATTTTTTTTTTTTTCTCTCGATGACTGCTAAATATAGAATGGATTGCAGTTTGAAATTACTGTGATAAATATATATGCCCAGAGTAAATTACATACCGACCGACTCATAACATCAGCCGCCGTGCAGGGTCGACGCAAACAGGACGTTGTCCCGGGGCTCGAGCTCGTAGTTCTCCTCGCCCTCAAGCTCCCAATCAGCGTCGTTGATTAGCACCAAAATTCCTGGGCGTCTGTGCGAAAATAAATGAGTTAGCATAAAACAGCAGACAACCAGAAATATTCGTCTACTTACACAATGCCGTCCTGCAGAAATAGCTCCTCGCGATCCTTGTCCATGTGCTCATTCTTCAGGACAAGCAGCAGGTCGGAGATCTTGGACCCCTCTGCAATATCCAGGATCAGCTCCTTCTGGTCATTAAACAGCGACTCTAGGCCGCCCCTACGCGTGTTAGAGCATCAACTATTGATTAATATCACTAATTAAACCCAGCTCTACAACATACGTAAATTCGACTTTGACCTTCATATCTCTCTTTGACGTTTGTCTTTGACCTCCGTTCAAACAAAAATGAGCAAAAGCTTTCAAACACCTGCGAATTTTCCTGCCAAGCACAAACCCCAACCCTAAAGACCACGCTACCGTCTAGAAACGGCTTAAAAAGGCACCGTCCTTTCTTTTCTTCATTCGAGATATCAAGAAGAAGAGAAAAAAACCGCCAATTCCACTATCGCATATTATTATAATGAAGTTTCAGATACTGTCATCTTTGCTTTTATCGTCTCTCTTTGTATTTGCTCAAGAAAAGTTTGAGGACAAGCCGGTTAGCCAATTGGCCCGGTTTAGCATTGAACCCAAATTTGTCGCCTTTGATTCTGCGGAAAAGCCTGATCTGGTCAATGGCCAGGAGACAACTGTCAACTTCACTGTCACAAACAATGAAGACTACCCCGTACAAGTTGCCGCCTTTGGTGGTTACTTCTCATACCCTGGCCAAGCCACCCCTTATGCTAACCTGACTAAAACCGCACTCTCCGACGTCACTGTTGAGGGCAACTCAGTCAAGTCGTTTATCACAAATGTCAAGCCCACTCTACCCCCGACAGACTTTGATCTCTACTTTAACTTTATTGTTGGTTACGAGAGACAGTTCTCGTCGGTGTTGATCCGCCCCATCAGCGTGACCATCTCCGATCCACCCATTTCAGCCTGGGATCCCAAGCTGCTTTTTGTACAGGTCATTCTTGGAGGCGCTGTTATGATTCTAGGCTACTATTTGTCTAACACTTACATCCTCCCTTACTTTGTTGATCCTGCCGAGAGCAAGAAGGCTGCTGCCGATGCGAATAAGAAGGCATCGGCCTCCAAGGCTCAGGGCTACGATGAGTCTTGGATCCCCAAGCACCATCTTACTGGCAGCAATAAGAAAACTCGCAAGGCCCACTAATGATTTGCAAGCCGTGCAAAAACCGAACGGCACCAGCTCAGGCAGCAGCGTTGGTGGTCAAAAAAAAAAAAAAGTACACAGTATAGTTCAGCCTCACGTTGCTGCCGCATTGGGAAAACCCAATTTTTTTATCCTTTTTGTGATTGTCACGTGATATTAGTATAAAACAAAATATGAATAAGACAAAGTAAATAAATAGCTGCTGAATTTGTAAAAATTGACATTATTTTCATGATGATCCTAAAGATTGAAATTTATCTCTCAAGCGTAAATATGGGTGTTCAGATCTGGGGGTTTTGATTGCATGAGCCGATGTATGCTGAGATTCTAAGTTTGCAGGGACTTCTGTGGCTGTTAGTATTTACTTCATATATTTTAGATATACATTATATATTTTAGATATATTTCTATAGCATATACTTCCTTTTTTTTTCGCGTTCTCCTATTTTGGGGTTCTTTCGAGCCTTTACAAACCACATTGAGCAACAACACTTCTCACGCATTAAGCTTACAATAACTAATGGTCAAGCGTGCATCGAGTTCTTCAAGCCCGAGGGATTCTGGTTCGACCGCTACTAATTCTCAAAAAAAATTACGGGTATCGCCAGGGAATACTTCGCTCGACCGGTACTTTGAAGCAAAGTCTGATCTTGACAAAAGTTCACCTATAGACAACATATTTCGAAAACCCTCGCTCATATCTGTGCGACCGAGATCTATGCGGCGCTCTCTGCCGGAGGCTAGACCCACATTGGCTATAGACATAAAAGACTCTGATTTATTGTCGAGCATGGTGGAGTGTCAGCAAAAGATTATAGAACTGCAAAAAGGCCAGATCGAACTGTATCAGCGGTTGTTAAAAAGCGTGCAGATGGAACCAGAGGATGTGGTGATGCTTGATAGCTTTGATACTGAGATAGAGCGGTATGAAAAAACGCTCATTCAAATACACGCGTCGTCACCGCCACCAGTCTCAAGCAACAGTGGATTAGCCAAAGAGGAGTCATTGCCAGCAGACCGCGCACCAAGACTACAGCAAAAAGACGAGGTTACGTACGGAGATCACAAATTTTACGACAATAATGATATTAATGACCATGATGATTTGGATTTTTCAAATAATAACGACGAAGATGACAACCACAAAGTCAACGGGTCGTACAATGCACCACTAGATATTGAGTCCGACGAAGATGTTCAGCCGCTAAGGTCGGCGGGCGTGCCTAAAATATTTCCAGGCGACATTGAATTGCTTCTCTCTTCTGATCCTGAACCCGATCCGGAACCTGCGGAATCTATACAAAGCGATAATAATGATGACGCCAACAACAATGATGATCATTTCTTTAATGATTTTGAGAGTATATCTGATATAGAAGAAACCGAGGCTTTTGATATGCCCAAGAGTATGGAATCTGGGGCTAATGATAGTAACGAAAAAAAGTACCCGTGGACAGAAGATGTGATGAACACGTTACGAAACACATTCAAGCTGCAAGGTTTTCGGCCAAATCAGCTACGCTCGATCAACGCGACGATTGAAGGCCGTGATGTATTTTTGCTAATGCCCACTGGTGGCGGCAAATCTTTGTGTTACCAGCTACCTGCGCTTGTGCAGTCCGGCCCGCGCAAGGGCTCAACCATAGTCATCTCGCCGCTTATTGCGCTCATGCATGACCAGATTTCGGGGCTTAAGCGCCATGGCATTCCCTGTGACATGATGAGTGCAGATCTCAAAAAACGTGAGAAAAAACAAGTTATGGATAAGTTTATTAGCGGTAAGACAAAATTACTCTACATTTCGCCCGAGATGCTCAATATCAATAAGCAATTGCGCACTGCAATCCAGGAACTGGCAGAGAAAAGAGGGCTTGCTCGGATTGTCATTGACGAGGCTCATTGTGTGAGTTCGTGGGGTCACGATTTCCGGCCTGACTATAAAATGCTTGAGAATATCAAGTACGATTTCCCCAATGTACCGATTATGGCGCTAACGGCTACCGCTAACGAGCGCGTGCGGCTCGACATTCTGCGCTGCCTACGCCCGGACAATACTCTTTTTTTAAAGCAGAGCTTCAACCGCGAGAACCTCTTTTTAGAAGTACGCGAAAAGAATCCATCCAGTGTTCTTGCTGATGTGAAAGATTTGATAAATAACAGGTTCTGCAATCAGTCGGGTATTATTTACTGTTACTCGCGGGCACTTGCGGAGCGCCTGGCGGAGCAGCTACATTCCGAGGGCCTGCGCGTCATGTTTTACCATGGATCTATGAGTCGTGATCAGCGTGATCAGGTGCAAACGGCATGGCAGTCCGGCCGGTTGCAAGCAATCTGTGCCACCACGGCATTTGGCATGGGCATTGATAAAGCTAATGTTCGCTTTGTTTTTCATTTTACAATGCCGCGCAATATTGAGGGCTACTATCAGGAAGTGGGCCGGGCTGGGCGCGACGGGCTGCACTCCGAGTGTATCCTCTTTTATAGTCATAAGGATGCAGTCATGCTACTAAGTCTTATTAATCGCGATGACTTTTCGCGCGAAGTGCGCGCCAATCATGTCCAGAAACTACGTGATGTGGTTGCATACTGCGAGAATGAACATGAATGCCGCAAAAAACAATTGCTCAACTACTTTGGTGAGACATTTGATGTACGGCACTGCCGTAATACTTGTGACAACTGCAAAAACAGAAATCTTGTTAGCACCGGTGCTACGGCCGAACATCCCCAGCGTGAATGGAAAGATGTGACGGCGCGGGCACGTGAGATTATCGAGCTGGTGCGGTCTATTGAGCGGAAACAGGTAACTATTGCGCAGTGTATTGAGGTTTACCGTGGATCCAAAAATAAAAAACTACAACAAAAGGGAATTGCCAATGCAGTAAACAATGGCGTTGGCCGTAGTGTGGATAAGGCTGAAGTTGAGAAAATCTTTTCTCGCATGACCCTTGATGGTCTACTTGACGACTACTCCCTGTATCAAGGCGGTTATGCACAGTCTTATATTTGTGTGGGGAAGAAGGTGGGACAACAAAACTTGCCAAAGGTCAAAATCCTTGTTGACGTACTGCCAGAACCCGCCTCCAAAACTTCTGTCAAACGCAAGGCTCCTGACGTTGCTACAAATACCGACGCTGGCAGGACCAGCAATAATAATACTGGTAATGAGAATGAGCTACCCGCCAGCGAGTCATCACTCGCTTCCTTCAAAACGCAGGCGTACTCAACCCTTTTACAACGGCGCAGCCAACTTAAAACTGAATTTGGCATCGCGTCGGTTAATGACATTTGCGGTAACTCGACCCTTAAGGACATGGCGCAAAAATTACCCACGGATCTTGAGAGTTTTGAGACTTTACGTGGCATCACTGAGACCCAAGTTGAGACTTACTATAACCATTTCCGGCCCGAGCTCGTGAGGCTTCGTGACCGTCGCCGTCAGTTGAAGGGAAGCTGATCTGATGCTGAGCAGTGAAGTGGTCAAAATTTTGAAAGTATAGTAAGTCGATTACGTCATATACATATTAATCAACTTATACGGAATCATCATGATAGTCCCATCTACATTGAATAATAACCGTTAGTATGCAAATTACCGATAGTTACCTGGAATTTGTTTCCCCAAGATAAGTTGGCAGGTCGCCAAACAGAAAAAAAATACATACGAAGTTTTTGTGGGATTTAAGGGCGCTCTCATCACATAGGCATTATTATCAGGAGGACATTCTAAAAGGTAGACACAGGATGTTAGCCGTTTTTTTTTTTTTTTTTTTTTTTTTTATTGTTTGGTTTAAATGGGTTGGAAATATGCCAATACATTTACTTACCATATTTTTTTTTGCCCGCCAACTTGGATGGGGGGG